>LGRX02035644.1:0-20230 GCA_001247695.2 Cymbomonas tetramitiformis | reverse complement strand
TCACTAGTGTGGGTGTGCTTATCCTTGGATCGACTCCTTTGGCACCCCGTAGCCACGGAAGACCAGCTGCACTATGAACCCACGCCGGGGATCAAAAGATTCAGCACACACTTCGGGACACCTATCCGGATTCTCCGGAGCTCACTAGTGTGGGTGTGCTTATCCTCGGACCGACTCTTTTGGCACCCCGCGGCCGCAGAAGACCAGCTGCACTATGAACCCACGCCGGGGATCAAAAGATTCAGCACACACTTCGGGACACCTATCCGGATTCTCCGGAGCTCACTAGTGTGGGTGTGCTTATCCTTGGACCGACTCCTTTGGCACACCGTAGCCACGGAAGACCGGCTGCACTATGAGCCAAAGCCGGGGATCAAAAGATTCGGCACACACTTCGGGACACCTATCCGGTTCTCGAGAATACTAGTGTGGGTGTGCTTATCCTTGGACCGACTCCTTTGGCACACCGTAGCCACGGAAGACCGGCTGCACTATGAACCCACGCCGGGGATCAAAAGATTCAGCACACACTTCGGGACACCTATCCGGATTCTCCGGAGCTCACTAGTGTGGGTGTGCTTATCCTTGGATCGACTCCTTTGGCACCCCGTAGCCACGGAAGACCGGCTGCACTATGAACCCACGCCGGGGATCAAAAGATTCAGCACACACTTCGGGACACCTATCCGGATTCTCCGGAGCTCACTAGTGTGGGTGTGCTTATCCTTGGACCGACTCCTTTGGCACCCCGTAGCCGCAGAAGACCAGCTGCACTATGAACCCACGCCGGGGATCAAAAGATTCAGCACACACTTCGGGACACCTATCCGGATTCTCCGGAGCTCACTAGTGTGGGTGTGCTTATCCTCGGACCGACTCCTTTGGCACCCCGTAGCCGCAGAAGACCGGCTGCACTATGAACCCACGCCGGGGATCAAAAGATTCAGCACACACTTCGGGACACCTATCCGGATTCTCCGGAGCTCACTAGTGTGGGTGTGCTTATCCTTGGACCGACTCTTTTGGCACCCCGTGGCCGCAGAAGACCAGCTGCACTATGAACCCACGCCCGGGATCAAAAGATTCAGCACACACTTCGGGACACCTATCCGGATTCTCCGGAGCTCACTAGTGTGGGTGTGCTTATCCTTGGACCGACTCCTTTGGCACCCCGTAGCCGCAGAAGACCAGCTGCACTATGAACCCACGCCGGGGATCAAAAGATTCAGCACACACTTCGGGACACCTATCCGGATTCTCCGGAGCTCACTAGTGTGGGTGTGCTTATCCTTGGACCGACTCCTTTGGCACACCGTAGCCGCAGAAGACCGGCTGCACTATGAACCCACGCCGGGGATCAAAAGATTCAGCACACACTTCGGGACACCTATCCGGATTCTCCGGAGCTCACTAGTGTGGGTGTGCTTATCCTTGGATCGACTCCTTTGGCACCCCGTAGCCACGGAAGACCGGCTGCACTATGAACCCACGCCGGGGATCAAAAGATTCAGCACACACTTCGGGACACCTATCCGGATTCTCCGGAGCTCACTAGTGTGGGTGTGCTTATCCTTGGACCGACTCTTTTGGCACCCCGTGGCCGCAGAAGACCAGCTGCACTATGAACCCACGCCCGGGATCAAAAGATTCAGCACACACTTCGGGACACCTATCCGGATTCTCCGGAGCTCACTAGTGTGGGTGTGCTTATCCTTGGACCGACTCCTTTGGCACCCCGTAGCCGCAGAAGACCAGCTGCACTATGAACCCACGCCGGGGATCAAAAGATTCAGCACACACTTCGGGACACCTATCCGGATTCTCCGGAGCTCACTAGTGTGGGTGTGCTTATCCTTGGACCGACTCCTTTGGCACACCGTAGCCGCAGAAGACCGGCTGCACTATGAACCCACGCCGGGGATCAAAAGATTCAGCACACACTTCGGGACACCTATCCGGATTCTCCGGAGCTCACTAGTGTGGGTGTGACCCCCTAAGCCTAACTGTTGAATGTGCTTATCCTTGGATCGACTCCTTTGCGTGTGTGTGTGTGTATGCTTATCCTTGCGACTCCTTTGGCACCCCGTAGCCACAGGAGACTGCACTATGTACCCACGCCGGGGATCAAAGGATTCAGCACACACTTCGGGACACTCATCCGGATTCTCCGGAGCTCACTAGTGAAGAATGGGACCCCCTAAGCCTCGCTGAGCCACCCGAGCCCCTCTGCATCTGCACCGCCAGCGCACTGCCGCCTTGTGCCTGAAGCCGGTTCATCCCTGCCCCCCGAGCTGCGCGAGCCATATCTCCACCACCAAGCCCACGCGCAAGACCACCCCTCTGCTCCCTGAGCCTCACTGGGCCACCTGAGCCCCTCTGCGGCTGTCCTGCCGGCGCACTGCTGCTGTGTCTCTGGAGCCGGCTCACCTCCGCCAATCGAGCCACCCCTCCACCACCAAGCCCACATCCCACATCACCCTGCTGCCCCCTACAGCCTGGTCTCAAGAGAGCTTGCCCACCCACGCCACGGCCAGAATGCCCAAGCGCTGTCCCAAGGGGCTGAGAATGATAAACTGGGTTGCCCTCATCCAAACTTGCGCATCCGCCACCGACTTGCGCCTGTAGCCCTCTACCCCCAGCACCAACTCCCCGTGACTGGAGCCCTTGCGCTGATTGCCTTGCGAGGTGGCCGCGAACTTGAGCAATGCGCTCCACACTTGCGTTGTAACTGTCACGCCTCACTGTTCCTAATTGGGATCCCATCCCCACAGTTGCCTGTGTGTCCCAAGCCCTCCCGGTGGCCGATAGTTCACCACCCGGTCGTCGCCTTCCCGACAGCTGCTCACTGTTAGTTCCGGCACGGCCAGCAACCTCGCCCCGTGGGCACGGAAGCTGATGAGATGCCGTATGCTGCCGTGCAACCTGTTGTAAGTGGTCATCGCTGCCGGGATGGGCCCCCGGGCTCTGAGGGGCCCGGCGTGTGTCAACTCCACCCGCGGACCTCCCCACATCTCCCCCGTCATCCTCATCAGTTCCCCCCATGCCATCAACCCCCCCAAGAAGGCCGGCCACCCGCCTGCTCGCCCCCATCAAGGTGGCCACCCCTCCCTCAGCCAAGGCCATTGCTTGCTCCGGCGAGGCCCCACTCTGCTCCTGAGTCCAGACCCCACTCATTCCACTCATTCAAGATATCCTCGACACTTGACGCCGCCTGGCTGAGCCCGCCTATCCCTGCCCGCGCCCCTCCAGATCGCGCCTCGGCGGTGCCCCCTCCAGGGTGGGCCGCGTGTGTGTGCGTGCGTGTCCACCCATGCGGACAATCCCAGATGGGGTGTCCTCCACTGACCCGAGCCCACGAAAGTGTGCGTGGGGGAGGGCAGCGCTCCACTGCCTTGATCCACTAGGAGAGGAGTGTCTGTGCATGTATGCTGTATGGAAGGTGACACAGCCCTACTCTTCCTTGACCACCAGAAGGTGCGCTTCCCCAGACAACCGTGGCCCTGCCCCGGCGGCGCCTTGATGGTACGACCAAATCTAAAAAGGCATGGAAGTATCGGGAGCCTTGTTGGGCCATTTGGGAGAGGCGCCGACCTGTGGAGCTCGTCTGCAAGGGCGCTGAGGTTGACCGACCCCCGTCTCGGTGCTGCTGCTGACTCTTCAACTGATCGCTGCCTCTTTAACTGGCTGTTCTGCCTCTTTAACTGCTGAAAGTGCGTTTTCAGCGTGCGCAGGTCCTCTGGCACCCGGCGGATGAGGTATGCCTCCACATTCGCTGCATTGAGTTGCATTCCCCCTGGGAGACGCTCCCCCCCCACCCTTGGGCCCTTCACATAGGTATCCTCCTCGGCCCCTCAGGCAGGCAGCACAACAGCAGTTTGTCTCCCGGCAAGCTTCGCCTGTGACCACGGAGCCAATAAATCCCACACGCCCCGCCCCTGGAGAGGAACGCCTCCTTCGCCCCGGCATCTCACCCAGGCGAGGGTCAGTCCCTCCCCCCCTCAGCTTGCCCAGGAGAGGATCGCCTTCTTCCCCAGGGCGTCTCCCTGAGCTCGCTGAGCACGGCTCGCCAGGCTCCGTAGATTCTCTACATCTCAGCAGCGAATTCCAGGGCCTTAGCTGCAGCGCTTGCCAGACAGGTGCAGTGCAGGGCAGGGCACATGCGATGGGCGGGGCAGGGGTCATGCTAGGGGCGCCATGGGGCCATGCCGTGTGCGCCCACCGCATGTCGACTCCAGGTGGCTGCCCAGCACACAGAATGCGGGGAGAAAGTGCTCACCGCCCATGCGCATGTCGATGGTCAGCGGAGCTTTCTGGTTCGCCGGTGTCCTCCACATACGTGCGCTTCTGTTGGAAAAGGAGGACCTGGGTGTTGTGGTAGAGTAGGGGGAGTAGGGGGAGTTGGGGGGGTATGGAGACTTGGGCGTGTTGGGGGTGGAAGGAGAGTTGAGAACTTCCAAGGTGGCATCATCGACGCCGTCAGAAGCCATCTCCAGCACGGTCCTCAGGCTGGTCATTCTGCGCCCACATCCGCCCGCCAATGTCAGGAGCTGGCGACAAGTACACGTGGCGGGTGGCACGCCGCCGATTGGACACGGTTGTGCTCGTGACCCGTGATAAAGAGTGTCAAGGAGGTGAGAGATGAACAGCGTTGGGGAGGTGACAGCCGGTTGGATAACTATTGCGATTGCCACGGAGACGAGGCCCGCATTTCAATAAAGCGCAGCATCACAGCATTGAGCCGAGTTGCCAACCCATAGAGCGCTCAGAGCGGACCCCCCGCAGGCTGGGGCGGGTGTCAGGAGTGCCACCAATCGGCTGCCAAGGGCTCAGGTTCTGCAGCCCTAGGCACGGACTGCATAACTCAGCCACACGGAACACCACTTCAAGATGCTCGGAAAGGAGTTGGCAGGGCGGGGTGGGGCGCGACTCCTGGGAAACTGCTGGGAAACTGCGGGGTGTGATGGCTGAATGCATCACAGGGGATATGCATTTACCCCCCGGCTTGGGTTGCTTAAAGGGGGTGAATGTAGGCGGGCTCTGGGGTGGCTGGTTCGACACTCTGCCGAGCAGTGTGTCAGATGCCTCAGCCCTTTGATAGGCGACGGGTCTTCGGCCAAGTTCAGGCGTGTGCAGCGAAGCTTTCTCCATGGAGCTCCGAAGAATCCGGATTAACAACTCAGAGTGAGACAACTTGAGTGAGACAGGTTTGGGTTTAGTGACCAGGGTGCCGAGAATCAGCAATCGTGCAGTACACCATCTTGTAGCAGAGCATGTCCCGATCATTTGGAGCAAAGGATGGCTCCAGGGGCTTTGTGAGCCCCCGGGAGGGTCCGCGTAGGCTCGGAGGGTAGGGTTAGGGGCCTTGTCATCCAGCGCAGTGATGACAGGTTTGGGTTTAGTGACCAGGGGGGCTCAGTCCCATAGAGTTGGTGTTGGGGGTAGGGGGGTTGCAAGCACAAATCGGTGGCTGGGTCAGAACGACACAAATCACACTATCATTCTCAGCCCCTTGGGACAGCCGTTTGGAACACCGGACCGGTTGCCGTGGGTGGGCAAGCTCTCTCGAGACCAGGCGTTGGGGCAGACAGAGAGCAGGGTGACAGTTCTGAGGTTAGGCTTGATGGTAGGGAGATGGTTCGGGCAGTTCAGGGGGCAGAGGCCATCGGTTTCAAAGGCACAACATCAGTACGCAGGCGGTGCAGTCGCAGAGGCGCTCAGGTGGCCCAGCGAGGCTTAAGGGGTCCTCCACAGGGGGGGAGCTCCAGGAAAAACGAATTTGTGTTCCGAAGTGTGCACTGAATCCTGTGATCCCCGGCGTGGGTGCATTGTGCAGCTGAAATGGTGAGGCTATGTGGGGCCAAAGGAATCGGTCCAAGGATAGACACGCAAATGACGGCCGTTCACACACAGTGCGTGAAATAGTTTGATCTTCCGAGCAGGACTCCAACTACTCCAATGGAGACTCCGCTCCGCATGGTCTGAGCTCCGTCACCAAAGAAGTCATACCCGGAAGTCCGCCCTCATTCCCGCATCCCGAGGCATTGGATGCTTAGATGAAAATGGGCGTTGGCAGTGAGGTGCTTTCTGGGTGCCACCTGGCAGAGATTATACATGGGCTCACCTGCTGTTGCGTGCAGATCTTGCCAGCCACGCATGCACCTCCCGCGCAATCGATACAAAGAAATTCCCTTCGTCCTCGCCAACTTCCTTGTTCTTCGTCCCTCTGCATGTGCCGTCCGGCTAATTCTCTTAGCCGCCCCCTTCCATCACCGCCGAGAGGCGTCGATCCTAGGGGATGCTGTTAGAATTTGAAACTCTGTTTTCACAAAAGCGAGCGTAAACTTTCATTCTCAAAAGATATACCAGTTCGCAGCTTGAAACGCCACGAACTTCAGCGCCCAATCATTATTGATTGGGCAGTCTAAGTGAAAGTTCACTAATAAGAGTCCTACGTGTCACTGTCGTGTTCATACCGACCGCAGTGACACGCCTGAGTACCGGCCCACGATCAGAATGTGGGCCGATGAACTATTATGCACTTGCCGACGGTCATCAATGATCTAACGGCTACGATTAGTTCAGCAGATCTACAGATCTAGATCTAAGGATTTCTTAGGGTTCCTTCAGGGTTTCTTTAGGGTTTGAGCATCCTGACTGCTATACAAGGCCTAGACAGTCATGCTTTACACCAAACTGATCAGCAGGCACTGCAGATTCCAATAGATGCTCCTAACCTCCTCTAACCCATCCCACCTACGCATGAGGCCCATGGTGGGGGTTCGGAATGTTATCTAAACTGATTTGCAATAGCCTCAAGACTCTTGAATTACGATATTAAAGCTGAGACAGGGCCACTTGTGTGGAGCGGAGATGGGTGGCGTGGGTGGGGCTGAGGCAGAGCGGGTTCACTGGGGCTGGGGCGGGCTGAGTTGTGCGGGGCTGAGGCGGGTTGACAACACAGACGGAGCTGCGGCTCTGGGAATAATGTGTTGGATTGAAGGGCTGGGGTGGTGGGGGCCAGGAACGCACATGGCTTGATAGCCGTCACTGATGACACTGAAGAAAATGTTGACACAGCTGATGAGAACGAGCCACGCGAAGGTGATCTGGATCAGAGCTGAATGGAAGTTGTAGAACGTTGAATGCCCACCGCCCACGCTCTCGTTCTTGCACACCGGGAGATACCCTCTGCAATGCCACCCGCATCGGGAGGATCGCCCGCATTCCCCGCCGCTCCCTCGGGTTCAGTTGGGCACGCTTGGCCCGTGGCTGGCCCGTGACGACGGTTCAACAATTGCAGTTGTGGGGACACTCCCAGTGGGCCGGTGCCAACGGAAGGTGGGTGGACTCACACAAAAGATTGAGCCTGCGAGAAACCTGACGGAGGCCCGCGAGAAGCTTTGGAGAAGGTTTGGAGAGTGGCGCTAGCAAATACGAAGGAGTTCCAGGCGAGGGGGGTATGGGGGAGGGAGATGGAGGACGCACGATACGAAGGCTGCGCCAACTTCATTGAAGGCGTCTATCAAGCTGGAGAAGGGCTCACAATCGGCACCGAAGTGGATGTGCAGAGAGGCTGAATAGACGAGGATGATCCACGCAAGTGACAGCCCGAAGTGGATGATGTCCTCCTTCATAGCGATCATGGTGCACCGCACGATGTCCAGGCTGGGGTGGCACTTGAAGGACCCCAGGGTGAAGAAGATCATGTACACGATAGTCATCGACGTGACGGCCCAGAAGATACTGCGCAGATCTGAGGCGTAGGCCGAGCCCAGGAGCATCTTCTCCAGCTCCTCCACCTCGTCCTCGTTCAGGTTGAGGAAGTTGCTCCTGGTGTAGTCGTCTTGGTTCACCTCCACGGGGTTTCTACCGCCGAAGTACAGCTTTGCCCACACCTGCTCGGTCCACTTTCCTACCCGGTCATTGCGCCGCACCCCGTCGCATGTGGCCTTTCCGTCCCCCTGGAGTTGACCGGGAGCCTCCTTTGCATTCGGCTCCCAATAGTAATGCTCACTCCCAATGCTAACTCGGAGAATATTGAACATGGTCTCCGCAGAGTCAGCAAAAAATCGATCATTAGATTGTGCTGAGTATGCGGGGACCATTTTCACCATTGCCCGGTTCTGTCATACTGTAGGAACCTCTCTGGGGGTCGGTCCAAGGCTGTCAGGTGCCACGGCTCACGCTAGGAAGCCGCTGGTCCATGATGTGAACCCGAGGCCTCAGAAAGCAAACGACAGAAGGACAGCGCGTCTCCCTCGAACAGAAGAAAAAGGTATCTCAATGAACTGGCATCTAACAACCAGTGTATTTCCTCTTTGTAGTTTCAAATGGAACCCTGTCGGTGATATCCAGCCCCGGTGCCGGCAACCTAATCGAAAGAAACACGCAGCGTTGTGGCACCCGCGTCTGCCCACTTTCGCTCACCTGAATGATGACGAGCACAACCAAGGTCCACACAACGAGGAACGAGCCGAGGCCGCGTGACACAAACACCGTGGTGACGTAAGTGATGGGCGACGCGGCGTCGGCTGTTTTACGCAGCAGATGGTACAGCTCGCACAGGTCATCGGCAAAAAGATGAACACTGGCAGTGACGAGAGCAAGTCCAAGGATGATGTTAAATATGTCGGTGAAGGCTGTTATGAAGCTATCACTCAGGGGTGTCACGCTGACGGAGACACTGAAGTAGCCGCCGAGCGCCCTGCAGCAGAAGGGAAATGCACTTAGAAACGTGAGTGGGAGGCAAACCGAGTGCGGGATGCATGGGAGAGCTCGTTCTGACGCCGTGTCCTCCTGCACTGCCGGTGCGCAGTAGCTGCAATGCTCCAAACGAGGAACCAGCTGCGACGCGACGCGGGCCTGTGAGGCGGCGCCTCCGTGGAGAGCGCCGTATGCATCGCACGCGGTATGCCGACGTCATAGAGCATGCATCGGCCGTGGGGCGTCCTGGGATATTGCAGGGGGTATAACTATGACTGGCGCGCGTACGCTGCCCTGATTTTCAAGGAAGATGCCACGCCGACGTTGCTGTTAAGAAGCTAGGTCATCGCTGCTGCGTTGTCTGGTCCCTATGGAGGATGGGGGAGGTACCTATCAAAGTCCACGGAGACGAAGGTGTAGATGTTCAGTTCGCCGTTCCAAAGCAGCATCCGAGCATTCATGTTCTCGGTGAATTCTCCGAGGTAACCGCCGTCATCGAGGAATATGACCATCTGCCGCGCGCGCGGCCCACTCAGGGTGCTGTTGAAGAATGCGCGGTACAGCTTGTCCATGATCCCGGTGCCGGCAGCGAAGGGGTGCACCTTCAGGCGCGAGGTCATGCTGTCGTACCTGCCGCGGTGTGCCACGTGGCACCAATGAACAAACCGCACTCTTTGGCCAGAACGGAGGGAAGGCACCGCCCCTTTAGTAGGGATGGAAGCGGACTTTATGATTGGCGGTGAGAGACTGAGGCAGTTCAGGTTGGCGGTCTGGGCAGCCGGGAAAGCCAGAGGGCTGGGAGTGCATACTGAGCAGAGGTTCGGCGGAAGTGAGCGACAACAAAAGAGCGTCAGCTCCGCCCTTAGAAGGGGACCTATGCTTCTGCCGGAGCAAAAGTCGGATGCCTGGAAAATCCGATGAAGGGAGGGGGGGCAGGGTTGGAGGGCCCTGGAAAATCCGATGCAGGGAGGGGGCAGGGGTGGAGGGCTTACGTCGACTGCGTTGTGAGATTGTAATAGGCCTCCTCCTGGTCCAGCAGCCCTGGGTCAAACAGGTCCGAGTATGGGTTATACACCGCGTCGGTGCCGTAGACCTCCGCATCGAGGGGCCCGGCGTAGCACACCCCGTTCCAGTCCGCCAGCTGCGGGAAGCGGTCAGTGCAGCGCTTTGTTGAGCGGCGCGTCGTGGTCAAGATGATGCCCTTCAGTAGCTGATTCCTGATCGCCACCGCGCGCTGGTCCGTGAGCGTTGTATTAAACTCGCCCTGGTATGCCACCAACTCATCTCCTTCACTTGCACCATCTCCAGCCTCAGTCGAGCTTTCTGATGCTGACGTTTTAGTGGTCGAGGAACCCCCTCGCGCGAGCAGCCGCCGTGAACTCGGAGGTGAGGGAAGGGTACTCGGCGTGGGCGGGGGTGGGGCGGGGGAGGCGTCGAGGGGAGCTGGGAAGAGCCTAAGGTAAAGTGGAACTCGAGGCGGTCCTGGATAACATTGGAGCAGTCTGGCTCCCCCTGAGGGGGGGGCGGTGCAATGTCAGGCGACAGGAGAGTATAATTCGTGAGGTTCAATAAGCTCGCCTCCAGCTCATTGATGTTGCGCTGGGCCTCCGCCGCCCCGGAATTTTCCGCCTCCTGCAGCTCCCGCTCCATGGTGGCAAGCGCCGCGAGGGCCTTGTCGGCGTTCTCCAGCGCCTGCTCCAGGGACGTGGAGAACGCCTCGATGTTTGCGGCCTCCGAGCCGTACCCTGAGCTCCAGGTGTCCTGCACCCGCGCCTGAAGCGCATTCTCGCCATCAGCGGGACCCTCCTCGCTCTCCTCCACCAGCCGCTCCACATCGTCTGCCGTCCCCGCCGTCTCTGCGAGCGACGCTGACACACCCTCCAGCTCTGCCACCAGCGACGCGTGCATCGCCGCCACGCCGTCAACTTCCCCCGACAGCGCCGCCGTGGTCACGTTCTGAGACAGCCCCTCCACGTCCGATGCTAGGGTGACCTCCTGCGCTGCTGCGGCCGCCTCCAGGTACCCGCCCAACGCCGCTGGTGACCCATCCTCGCCACTGCTTGCGCTCTCCTCCAGCAGCACGCCGAACTCTGCTGCAAGCGCTTCCACCTCCGACGCCTCCTCCTCCCCGTCCTGTGCGAGCCCGCGCCGATGCCCTCGAGTACCGTACTGTATATGCAAAGGGTGCCGGCTGGGGCTACCGCCCGCCGCAACCGACCTGGCCACTCCGCCCTTGCCGGCCCCCCCGAGGCCCAGCACGCGCCGCCGGTGCCGACGTGCACCGTCGCTCCCCGCCACGAGCGCGTCCACGGTGAAGCCCACCAGGAACGCGAAGCCGTCACCCTCCGAAACCACCGCCACGGCGGTTACGTTCACGTCATCGGCGGACGATGGCAGCGCACCTCCGCCGGCTGCGCTGTTGTTCGTGCCGTCGTTGAGCACGCCTACGATGGCCTCGCGGAAGGCCAGGTTCTCCCTGGCGGATGCATTGCACAGCGACTCTGCCTCCGCCTGGGCCGCCGCCAGGTCCCCAGCGCTGCTCGCGAGGCGCACCTCCGTGGCCACCACCTGCGCCTCCACCAGCTCCACGAGCACCTGCGTCGCTGCCACGTTGCCGGCAGCGTCCTCCACCTGGTACACGTATGTGTACGACCCGGGGTAGCACGTTGCACCCAGCGCCTGCTCCCACGCGCAGAGGGGCGACTCCCCCTCCGCCTGCGCCAGGGTCAGCGCAGCACTCACGTCCCCGTCTTGGCTGTCCACTGCGTGCGCGTAACACGTTGCGTTTGCGGGCTCCGCAGCGGAGGCGCAGGGGGCGAGGCTGAGGCCCTCCACGGGGTTGCCATATGTCACCCGTACATGGTCATCGCCGCGGAGAGTGATGGCCGGGGGCTCCGTGTCGGGGGGCGCCTGATCTGCGTACAGCAGCGCTTCACGCTCCGCGCAGTCCAGGCTGCTGCAGGTGCCGTCATCGCAGAGGTTCTTTCCGTCATCGCACGCGTCGATGATCGTCACCAGGCGAGTCACCTCCACCATGTTGGCCGGCACTGCGTTATCGAAAACTACAAAAACGAGGTCGAAGACCGTGCCCGGTTCGGAGCTTGTGTTGACACACCTGCATGTAACAGCAACGGGAGGAGGTAAGCGTTGATACCTTGCACACTCCGTCTGGTCACGTTGTCGGGTTCTGCTGGTTGAGACCGGGACACAGCCGAACCTCGAGGAGGCGCCCCCAAAAAACTGGTCTGGCTGTGTCCTGATGCACTCCCGGGCGGAGAAACATTTGAGCACGGCGTAGGGGGGCTTCAACGGGGGGGCTCGAAATTAGAGATTGCACTATATCGGAGGAACATGGCCTGTTGCCATAGGCTCACAGTGAGATACCCAAGTGAGGGGGGCCCCGTGCTTTACAACTGCACTGCTGCAAGGCGGTCTGCCCTGCCGTTGCGAGGAGGCCCCCCTCACACCTAGTTCCCTGGTCTCGGGCAGACTGGAATCGAAAGCCCATACGTCGTCCACCGCAAACTTGCACTCACTTGTATAGCAGTCAGGGCATGAAGGTGAATTGGAAGCATGGATATAATTAAAGAGAGGAAGAAGAAAAATACAAAGGGCCGTGCCCAGGCGCTCCGAGGAACAGGGCGTCCCGCTAAGCTGAAAGGAAAGGGCAAATGAGGTTTGAGCCACACACCCCGCGATCCCCTTGTCCACGAACGCGTGCCCCTTGCAGCCCGTCAGCAAGCAGCTCTCGGGCGGGCAGCTCAGCACTTGCGCGGTGAGGTTCCCATCCACTGCATCGTCTGCTTCTGCGCCCAGCTCGCACAGCGCCTCCTGCTCCGGCACCGCGCCTGCGGCACACGCCTCGTACACGGAGTGTTGCCGCACCTCGACAGCCGCAGGCAGCGCGGTCGTGCTCACGAGCGTGAGCGTTGGAGGGAGGTCTTCTTCCTCCTCCTCCAAGGCTGCCCCACCCTCTAGGTTGGTGAAGCACGTGCCCCCCTCGCTGCACATCACCTGCACAAACGCGGTCGCAGCTGTTGTGCTGTAGCCTCATTTCGCCTCGTGGCACAGATGCTTGATCACGAAGGCGTGGCAGGGTGCGGGGGAGCGGGAGGGCAGCCCCACAAAGCGCATGCCAATACCCGCGCGAGACACAAAATTCGCAAACTGGAGCCTGAGGACTTTTAGAGGCTAGTATGCCTATAACGGGAGCGGGCAAAGCAGCTGCAGGATGCGAGCACGGCGAGCACCGACAGGGAGGTTTAGCACTAAGGTTCGTGGGCGACTTCCGTGTCC
This sequence comes from Cymbomonas tetramitiformis, assembly GCA_001247695.2. Classification (NCBI taxonomy): domain Eukaryota; kingdom Viridiplantae; phylum Chlorophyta; class Pyramimonadophyceae; order Pyramimonadales; family Pyramimonadaceae; genus Cymbomonas; species Cymbomonas tetramitiformis. Next base: position 7,231 of record LGRX02035644.1, on the reverse strand, counting down.
TAATGGTCAGGCCAGCAAGCTGGAGGTGCTCAGTGTGTGTGACCTGGTGAGCCGAGTCTTGGCCACTGGGAGGAAGGAGAAGAAGCGCCACTGGGAGCTCAAACAGCTCGTGGACCAACTCCAGTTGCAGGTGGATTTATGCGCGACCCGCTCGCGCTGCTAAATGCGCCCATTGGACTCTGTCAGTCAGTGTACCTGGCGGTGCCTCCGACGAAGCTGAACCTGCGCGATATCTATTCCACCATCTCCACCAAAAGGGGATGGGGGGGCAAAAGTGCAGCTCCCACGGCAAGCGTGGTTCGCACGTGGAGTGGTGGCTTCGAGTGTTGGCTCAGCTCGACCCTCGGCAAGCTGGGATGTGTCCCCCCAGAAGGAGAGCAGTTCTCGGGGAACAACACCCGCAAGGGTGCTTGTATCTGCGCCACGGCAGGCGCGAGGAGCTTGCTGGAGGTGCTGCTTCCTGGGCGGCTGGTTTCAGCTGTCCCCGGCGACCCACTTGTGCATTGACCTGACAGCTGTACCTCTCCATGTGCTCATCAAATTGAAGAGAATTCCGCACGACGTCAAAGATTCACACAGGCATAGCTGGGCCGCGCACAGATTCACGACTGGCCACGTTGTTTTGTTTTGTAGGACCACCCAAGAAGAATGAAATGGAGCTGTTGGGATGATTGTGTTGCAGGATTCGAGCATAAGCCAAGCCGAAGATCCATGGCTTGGCTTATGCTCGAATCCTGCAACACAATCATCCCAACAGCTCCATTTCATTCTTCTTGGGTGGTCCTACAAAACAAAACAACGTGGCCAGTCGTGAATCTGTGCGCGGCCCAGCTATGCCTGTGTGAATCTTTGACGTCGTGCGGAATTGTCTTCAATTTGATGAGCACATGGAGAGGTACTTCGGGTGGACTGCCTCCGAGGTGGCGAGGATGAAGCGTCCTGGCACACTGCGGCGCCTATTCCCTCGGAAGCATGACAATCAGCTGAAAAGAAACGGTTACATTGGAGCATTGTGGAAATGTGCGGCTTGCTATAATGGCAGGTCGAGACTAGTTTCTGAACCATCAGATCGGGAGCAGAGGTTCCTGGTCTGTTGGCTTCACACTCGACGGTGTTCGGGGTTCGGTTCACAGGATCCACCGCTCTGTTCGGTGGCGTTCCCGCCTCGCCCATCAGGTAAATTTGAATATTTGCATAAGAAGATGTGCATCAGCCTCGAAAACATTCTCTCACACTCTGTAAAAGCATGTGAGAAGAAGGCTATTTTTCAGTGAAATTTTTGCACTGTGCCATTTTGGCAATGCGAAAGATGCGGACGAAATGAGGGACGCACTCTGCCCGGGACACCCTCGCACAAGACACGCGCATGTCCAATTCATGACCCACTTAATGCGTCGCCCCGATCCACTGGGTGGGCGGGGATGATATTGGCGAGTGTGACAGGTGGACGGGGATGACACGGGTGAGTGTGATGAGCGGCCAGGGATGACAGAGATGAGTGTGATGGGCGGCCAGGGAGGACACGGGTGAGTGTGATGAAAAGCGAGGGATGACAGAGGTGAGTGTGAGGGGTGGTTAGGAATGACACCGGGGAGTGTGACGGGCGGCCGTGCCGGGAGAAAGTAGCAAGCGTCCCGGCTGTTGCATTTCCGGGATAGAACTCGTCACAGACACTGTAAGAAGAAGCTGAGGGTCTCCACTAGAAATGGAGGCTGCCAGGCTGCACCTGGTCCGAGCACAAGAACTCCCCGACCGGGCAACTCTTCACCACCGTGACGTTGCGCGTGGCGTACGCCGACAGCCCCACACTGTCGTACACCTCGTACCGCACCATGTATATGCCAGGAGTGTCCGTGTCCACGTGGCACGCCTGAACCCCCTTATTGGACCACTTGTAGCTGACGCCGTCGGGGGAGCATGCCAGCACCTCCTCGGTCAGCACCCCGTCCTCCGCATCAGTTGCCGTGGCACCCCGGTCGCAAGCGTCCCCCAGGCTCGCCTGCGCGGTACACTTCACATAGCCCCCCCCCTGTACCACCTCCACATTAGAGGGACCAACCAGCGTCACCAAAGGGGGCTGCTCCTCCACCACCTCCTCCTCCAGCTTATCGAGGTCAAGCTCAGCATTGTAGCAGAGCTCGTCCACAGTGCAAGCCCCCGAGGCGCATCTGGGACTCTCTCCGTACCCGCAGGGATTGTTCACATACACCCGGCGCCTGACCTCCTCCGCCTGGTTCCCAGCGGCATCCGCCACGCTGTACGTGATGACATACGGGGCATCTTCCGGAGTCTCCACGGAGGTGTCCACAGCCGCAACGCCGTACATCGCCACTTGCGCGGTTATGTCGCCGTCCACGTCATCCACGGCAATAACACCGTCGTGCACAAACTCTGTGTACAGGGTGAGGTAGTGTATCATCAGCAGCACCCCCGCGTCGGTCCGTGCGAGCTGGGCATCGCCGAGGAGGGTCATGACAGGTGGGACGTCATCCTGCGAGGGGAGGGGGGGCATTCCGTACACCCACAATGTGCTGAGTCAGAGGCAGCGCCAAGCAGCAATGTATCTATGCGGCGATCTGTGGCAAACAGAAGATGCCAGGATTGTGGCGGCATCACGGTTCGAAGGCGCGAGCTTGCCCGCCCCGTGGCAGGATCGTGGCGGCATCACGGTTTGAATGCGCGATCTTGCCCGCCACGTGGCAGGATCATGGCGGCATCACGGTTCGAAGGCGCGAGCTTGCCCGCCACGTGGCAGGATCATGGCGTCATCACGGTTCGAAGGCGCGAGCTTGCCCGCCACGTGGCAGGATCATGGCGGCATCTGGTTGGCGTGAGCTTACCATACGTGCTTGAGATAGTGGCGTCATCACAGTTGAAAGCGCGATCTGCCGCCACGTGGCGGTCGTGGGTCATCCGCGTTGGCGCCGTCTTTACCCGCCGAGGATAGTGGCAACATCACAGTTCGAAGGCGCTGACACCCGCCCGTAGCTTGGGGATCGTGAAGTCATCACAGTGACCGAAGGCGCGAGCTTGCCCGCCACGTGGCAGGATCATGGCGTCATCACGGTTCGAAGGCGCGAGCTTGCCCGCCACGTGGCAGGATCATGGCGGCATCACGGTTCGAAGGCGCGAGCTCCACTCTTGTGGTGGGCGCGAGGCTCTCGCCGTCCAGCACTAAAGGTGTGAGGGAGGCCCCGGGCGCACCTGCGGTGGGACATACTCCTCCACTACCGCATCGTCTTGAGCAACCTCCACGACTGTGAGGCAGAGGCACTCGATGCTCGCATCCTTCAGTTCGGTGCACGTGGCGCACACGATGGCGTCCACGTTTTCCTCGCACAGAAAGGAGGGCGCCTCGCACGGGCTCGCCACGTGCACTTCGCGTACCACGGGTACCGCCGCGTTGCCGCTGGAGTCGGAGGCCTCGTATTGAATCAGAAAGGGGGTGAGAGTCACCACGGAGGTGTCCACTGCATCCACTCCTGTGACTGTGACGAGGACACTGCCATCCACCTTGTCTGTGGCCGTGGCCCCGGGATCCACGTAGGGGGTGCGCTGGGTGTAGAACTCGACAGCTTCGCCCACAAGTAGCAGGGTCGGGGGCTCGGTGTCTGGAGGTTCTTCCTCGTACTCGACCTCAGGCTCGGTGTATTCTAGTGCCACAACATCGATGATGAGACGGAGGGGGCTGGGGAGGTAGGCGCGAGGCTAGGTGGGGTGAGTCGACTGCATACCATGTTGGAGGAGGGGAGGGGAATGACAAGGGGGAGGGGAGAGCGGGGGCTTGGGGTGGGGGGAGACGGTGGGGGGCGGGGAGAGGCGGAGGGAGGAGGAGGGGGAAGGAGGGGGAGGAAGGGGGAGGGTTGGCGGAAGGAGGAGGAGGGCGGAGGGACGGGGGTGGGGCAGGCATTGTCGGGGCAGAGGTGATACCGGGGATATTAGGAGGTGGTGGCGGAGGTGGGGGAGAGGCAGTTGGGTAGTTAGTTGGGAAGTCAGTTGGAGCAGTGGTCGGGGAGGCACTCGGGGAGGCGGTTGGCATGGCCGTCGGAGAGGCCGTCGGGGAGGCCGTCGGGGAGGCCGTCGGGGAGGCTGTCGGAGATGTGGTCGGAAGGGTGGTCGGGGAGGCCGTCGGGGAGGCCATTGGGGATGTAGTTGGGTATGCCGTCGGGTATGCCGTCGGGTAGGTAGTGGGAGTGGACGACGTCGGGAGAGTAGTCGGGGATGCCGTCGGGGCTGTGGTCGGGGAAGCTGTCGGAGAGTAGTCAGAGGCACGTCAGGGCAGTGGTTAGGCGATCGGGGCAGTGGTCAGGAAGGTGGTTGGGGGGTGGGTAGGGAACAGTGGGGGCGTTCAGGGAGACAGTGGGGATAGTAGTTGGGCGGAGCAGAAGTTGCAGGGAGGTGGTGGAAGCTACTCGGGGCAGTGGTCGGGGGGCTGTCGGGAGGCAGTCGGAGGTGCCGTCGGGGAGTGGTTGGCAAGTTGGTTGGAAGCGGTGGTTGGGGCCGTGGTGGGGAGGGCGGTCGGGGGGTAATGGTGGGAAAGCAGTCAGGGCAGTGGTCAGGGGAGGCTGTTGGGGAAGTAGCCAGGGATATGCGTTGGGGCAGTGGTGGGGCAGTGGTTGGGGCAATGGTGGGCAGGAGGTAGTGGGGCCAGTGGTTGGGGAGGCTGTCGGGGAGGCTGTGGGGGCAGTGGTCGGGATAGCCGTCGGGGGATTAGTTGGCGAAGCAGTCGGGGAGCTCACTACCGTTGCAGCGGTGCTCACCCCGGAGCTGACCGGGGTGCCATACGAACTGAATGATGTATCCGTAAAGACGCTCGCAACACTGCTCTGCAAGACGCTGGCAAAGCTGCTGGAGGCGGAGCTGCTGGCCAGAGCGACGCTGGAGCTTACTGTTACGCTCCCGCTGACGATACTGGTCACCGTCACAGCAGAGGTGCTCACACCCGCAGAGGCGGCCATTTGCACCTGCCAAGGACCCCCCTCGCCCAACGACAGCGCACCGCCTTTATCAGCGGCACTCAATTGAGACGTGCGGGCAGTGTGCGCACCGAAGGGGGTCAATGGCAAAGACGTGGGTATTAGGGTGGAGGTGTAGCCCCTTGAGCAGATTTGTACCGGCAGGGATGGGGCGGGGGTATCCGGACCGGATATAGGGCACGGCAGGGATCTCAGGCTGTTGAGCAATTAAGCAGTGCAATAACGCTGTGGAGAGGCGCAGAGGGAGTAAATTTGCCACCCCGAAACTTAAATTGTGTCACTTCTGGGTCGTCACAACTAGGGGTCATCTACTGCCATCCCTCAGCCCTGCAGGCCGCATGCCCCGGTGGCACATTGTGGTGCCCACCTCGCCGCGTCCACCCTCTTGCACGCAAGCGCAGCCCAGCACCTCGGAAGTCGGGCTTCCGTGCGCAGCGCAGAGCCAGATCCTCAGAAGGGCGCCAGCTCGTGTTACCAGCTCGAGGGGGTGAGAAATCACCATCGGCATTATGGACGACAAGCGCAGCGAGCACAGGCACAACAGGGGGTAAATTACGCGCACAGGCACGAAGAGGGGGGTAAATAACGCGCACAGGCGCGAGAGGGGGGTAAATTACGCGCACAGGCACGAGCGCCAGGTAAGTAACGCGCACAGGCACGAGCGCCAGATAACTAACGCGCACAGGCGCGAGAGGGGGGTAAATGGCACGCAAAGGCACGGGAGGGGGGAAAATAACGCACGGACGGAAATGAATGAGAGCGTACAAAAGGCACCACGGACAGGGGCACAACGCGTAAGACGAGCTGGCCCGAGACGGGGACATCTCGTAAACGAGCTGACTGAATACGGGGACAACTCGTAAGACGAGCTGACCCGAGACGGGGACATCTCAAAAGACGAGCTGACCCGAGACGAGAACAACTCGTCAGACGAGCTGACCCGAGACGGGGACAACTCGTAAGACGAGCTGGCCCGAGACGGGGACATCTCGTAAGACGAGTTGACCCGAGACAGGTACACCTCAAAAGACGAGCTGACCCGAGACGGGGACAAATTCGTAAGACGCAGCTGAACCGAGACGGAGACAACTCGTTAGGCGCAGCTGACCCGAGACGGGGACAACTGGTAAGACGGGCTGGTCTGAGAGACGGGGACAACTCATAACGGCTGATCAAGACGGGACAACTCAGACGAGCTGACCGAGACGGGTACATCTCAAAAGACGGGCTGACCCGAGATTTGAGACAATCCCTGTCAGGACGAGCTGACCCTTTCGAGACGGGGACAACTTGTAAGACGAGCTGACCCGAGACAAGGACAACTCTAAAGACGAGCTGACTCCAGACGGGGACAATCCTCGTAGGACGCAGCTGACCCGAGACGGGGACATCCCGCAAAGACGAGCTGACCCGAGACGGGGACAACTCGTCAGACGAGCTGACCCGAGACAAGGACAACTCGTAAGACGAGCTGACCCGAGACGGGGTCAACTCGAAAGACGAGCTGACTCCAGACGGGGACAACTCGTAAGACGAGCTGACCCGAGACGGGGAAAACTTGAACGACGAGCTGACTCCAGACGGGGACTCGCAAGAGGTTTTGATGAGTGGAAGGCCTGGCAAGCAGTTCCTTGCGGGTGCGGCACACCTGAAAGCTGGCTTCGAACTCGGCTTTGAAAGTCGCGTTGTCAAAGCTGGAGATGGAAAGGCTGGAGAATGCAACGGCCGAGGAAACGGTATACAAGTTGGTGGACCCTGCAGCACTCCCCGAGGTAATTAATTACTTCGCCGCACCGCTGAAATGCCCGGATCACCTCCGAAGCTTACCGGCAGCCCTCTTCTCCAAAGTCAAGCATCACTCCTCTTCCCCGAAACCACATCAAGTATCCAAATAGCAACGCTTTACTCCAAACACGTTTTTTGTGGAGCCGCAAAACGCTTTTGACCACCCTTCGAGGGTGGTATGCAGTAGCCTACACGTCAGAAGCTTCTACCAGTGACACTTCTCCGCACGCGCAAATGTCATGGCAACATGAAACATGACCGATGCGTCATCAGTTCAAGTAGACAGCAGTGACGCTCCCTCATGGCTGTAGTGCTTTGAAAACAGATTTCTTCCGTAGACGATGACTTGATGACAGCACACAGTAGAGCGTGTGACAACTCTCTACAGACTCCGAAAAGGCGCGCACCAGGTGGAAGAGGGGAGGCCGTCGGGGCAGTGGTCGGGGAGGCAGTTGGGGAAGTAGTAGGGG
>LGRX02035643.1:0-38487 GCA_001247695.2 Cymbomonas tetramitiformis | reverse complement strand
GAGAAGGTGGGCGAGGGTGAGGCCGCCCTTGCTGAGCGCGTACATGGAGGGCGCGAGGTGGAGGTGCCGGCGGGCGGGCTGGCACCCTCGAGATGGTGGGATGGATTGAGGAGTGACGAGTTCATCCCGGTGTGGGACGTGCTCGGGGGACCTCGCAGGCATGATCGAGTTCCCCTGCGGTGGGAGGTGGAGCGCATCGCCCCACTCCCCGTCACACAGACGGACCCTGAGTCTTGGCGCTCGCCAGAGGATCCGAGACGGGTGCGCACGTCGACGAGATGGCCTGCGATCCGCGCAGAGATTTTGCAGCGGGCCACCATCGAGAACATGGAGAGATGTGGCACGGGCGAGAACGAGCGAAGGTGTTACGAGGAGGAGTGCGAGCGCGTCGGTTGCGCCATCCCGACGCTCACCAGTCGAGCACATCTCGTGGCAGCCGCGTTCCAGGATTGGCACGACGTGGACTTCCTCGTAAGGTGCGCAGCATGCGGTGCAGGATGGCCGTCAGAGGAGATCGAGGTGGACGAGCCGTACCGGGTCCCCAATTACGTGGGCCCGGAGCACGTGGACGTCATGAGGGACGAGATTCGACGCGAGGCCGAGGCAGGCCACATCTTTCTGGCGAGGTGGCGCCTGCCCCTGGGCATCATTGCCCTCGGAATGGTAGAGAAGGTGCGCAAGGGCAAGATCAAGTACAGGCCCGTCAGCGACTACTCTCGGCCGGAGGACGTGGGGGTGAACGCCCGCATCGAGCTGGACAAGGACGAGTTCACCACTGTGAAGGAGGCCTACGGCATGCTACGGCCGAAGTACTGGATGTTCAAGGTGGACATGGAGACCGCCTACCGGAGCAAGGGCATCGCGTCCATGTACTGGCCGCACCAGTGCTTCGAGTTCGACGACGTGAGGTGGATGGATGCACGGGCCCCGTTTGGCAACCGGGCCCTGCCAAGCATCTTCATGAGGTGGACGAGGGCCATTGTGGCGTGGATGCGCGCACGGGGGATCCCCACCGTGGGGTACCTTGACGACTTCTTTTGCATTCTCGAGACCAGGGAGCAGGCGGAGGAGGCCATGCTCTTGTTGGTCGAGTTCCTGACCTTCCTGGGCTTCAAGGTCAACAGTGCGAAGTGTGAGGGTCCTACGCAGCTCCTGGAGTTCCTCGGGGTCCTGCTAAGCACGGAGGGCGACGTCTGCACGGCGTCGATTGACGAGGAGCGCATCACCGTGGTGGTGAAGATGGCGGGGGACTTGCGGGCGCGGGCGGCGCGGGGCATGGTGTCCCGGCGAGCCCTGGAGTCGCTGCTGGGGCTGCTAGCCTTCTGCAGCCATGTGGTGTGGGGCCTCTCCCTCTACACGAGGAGGGGCTTCAATTTCCTCGCAGCCACCACGGGCAGGAGGACAGTGAGGCTGCCGCACCCGGTGCTCGAGGACTTGGCCGTGCTGGAGCAGGTGGTGCGCCAGTACAACGGCAGGAGCGTGGTGCTGGAGCGGCGATTGGTGGACGAGCGGCACTTCGCCACAGACGCCTCGGGCACGCTGGGCTTCGGCGGAGTCTGGGAGAAGCTCTTCTTCCTGCTGAGCTGGGCGGACCTGGCGAGGCTGCCTCAGCGACCATGGTTCCCGAGGCGACCGGGGTGCCCCGCCAGTTGGAGCATCAACTACATGGAGTTGTTCGCAGTCTGGTGGGCGGTGGTGCTTTGGGGGCACCGGATGGCGGGGAGTACGATTGTGGTGAACATCGACAACAAGTCCGCGATGTACCAGGTGGGCAGCTGGTGGGGGCCAGTGGAGTACCTGCCGCTGCTGAGGCAGATCTTCTACACGTGCGCCAAGCACGACATCCGCCTCCAGCCCAAGTACATCTCCACCAAGGACAACCTGCTGGCGGACCTCCTCTCCAGGTTGGACATGCCGCGCTTCCTGGTGGAGCACCGTGCCTTCCTGCGGGCCACGGTTTGGCGGCAGGACCGGGACGACTGGATGGTCTGCCCGGTGCGGTGGGCGGAGCTGGACCAGGAGTTCGGCCCGTTCACAGTGGACGCCTGCGTGGCGGAGTCCCGGGCGAACGCCTACTGCTACCTGAGCTGGAGCAAGGCGGAGGATGCGCGGGTCCAGAGGTTCGACGGCCACAACGCTTGGGGCAACCTGCCCTTCAGCATCATCGTGGCCATCATCAAGAACTTCCTGAAGTGCAAGAGGCGACAGCAGTGGGGCACAGCGGCGTGCTTCCTCGTGCCGGTGTGGCCGGGGAACGAGGGCTGGGAGCTCGTGAGGAGCCTGCCCGGAGTGTTCAAGGTGGTGCGCGAGTGGGCGCAGGGCACACACCTGTTCACTGCCCCTGACCTGCGAGGGCACGGCAGGACCGCCTGGGGGCCCACCAGGTGGCCCGTGGTTGTTGTGCGGGTGGGGCCGGAGCCGGTGGCCCTCCCTGACTGGGCGTGAGGGTTGGGCAGAGGAGCTGGTGCAGGAGCTGCAGCGCGAGACGGAGCGTTGCAGGGCGGAAGCCCTGGCACCAGAGACGAGGAGGTGCTACGGCACAGGGGTGAGAGCCTTCGTCACCTTCTGCATTGCCTTCGCCTGCATGGGGTGCCTGGACCCCCTCCTGCCAGCCACGGACGCCACTCTCTGCATGTTCATCACCTTCTCCAGCTGGTTCGTGCAGCCCGACACCATCAAGAACTACCTGGCAGGGGTTCGGCAGCTGCACCTACAGCGAGGGCACGAGTGGGTGCCGGTGGCAGCCAGGCACGCGGTGGCGGCCACCCTCCAGGGGGTGAAGCGGTGCTGGGGGAGGCCCCCCAAGCCGGTCATGCCACTCACATTGGCAGACCTGGCTAAGATGGCGCTGCTCATCTCCACGCATGACCTCACCCAGATGTCACTGTGGGCGGCCATCCTCGTGGGCTTCTTCGGGTTGTTCCGGAAGGACAACCTCACCACGGGTAAGACAGGTGCGTGGAACACGCGGGGGGCGCTGGTGAGAGATGACATCCTGTTCCAGGGCGACATGGCGGTGGTGTGGGTCAGGGTGCGCCACAGTAAGACCATTCAGTGCGGAGAGCGGCAGCACTGGGTGCCGCTTCGGGCGGTGCCGGGATCGCTCCTGTGCCCGGTGCAGGCGCTCGCGCGCCTCATGGCGAGCACGGCGGGGCGGCCAGGGGACTCGGCCCTCTTCGTGATGGAGAAGGCGGTGGGCAGGCGGGCCTCGGTGGTGCCCATGACCCACGATGCACTGGTCTCAGGCATCAAGGCCTTGGCGGAGCGGGTGGGGCTAGACCCGGCCAGCTATGCCGGGCACTCCTTGCGGAGGGGCGGGGCCACAGCGGCCATGCGCTTGGACGTGAACAGCCTCTACATCAAGATGCAGGGTGATTGGAAGAGCGACTGCTTCGAGCGCTACTGCGAGCTGGACACCGAGCAGAAGCTCATCCTTCCCGGAGCCATGGCAGAGGCCGCGGCAGCGCTGCTCTAGACAGGTGATTCACTCGTGCACTCGGCCCTCCCATGCCTCCGATTGGGTGAGTGTGCCTAGGGCCCTTGAGAGAACCCCAGGCTCTGTCAGGAGAGCCCCTGCTAGGTGCAGGATTGGGTGGAGGCTGCTGCTGAGAAGCTTCTGCGCTACTGAGAGGAAGCTACTATCCGTTGCCGTTAGCCAGAGAGGCACAGCCAGAGAGGCTTAGGCACGGAACTAGCCGCGCAGCTTCGTAGCAGCAGCCTGCTCCCTGACAGACTGTGAGACACTCATCCAGCCAAAGACTCGGGAGTAATGGAGACAGATGGAGAAGAGAAGGCAGAGAGCCTAAGAGCAAGAGAAGGCAGAGAGCCTAAGAGCAAGAGAAGGCAGAGAGCCTAAGAGAAGACTCGCCAGAGAGGCAGAGCACCGAGAAAAGAAAGCTTGCCAGAGAGGCCGTAGCTTGAGAAGAGAAAGAGAGGAATAAGACTTGCTACACTAAATGTAATCTATAATGAATACTAGCAAGCATCCATTCCTGCTCGTGCTTGCATTGTGTTGCTTGTGTGCACCCTGCTTGCATTTCGGTTCATGAATAACCACACAGCTTCCTGCAGCGTCACTCCGTGGGGGCTCGCCTGCCCATGCGTTAGAAGCGGATCCATCTTTTTGGGACTGAGTTCGGCCGACTCTGGCGCGTCCAATGTCTCCACGTTCGCGGGCTCCGGCGCGTCCACCGTCACCGCTTTCCCTGACTCCGGAGGGTCCACCGTCACCTCTTTCGCCGGCACCGGCGCGTCCACCGTCACCTCTGCGTGATGAGCCAGCAGCAAGGCGGCCGCCTCTTCCACCTCGATTTCCATGCCGCCTTTGCAGCTAGTTCCTGCGAGTGGCCGTCCCCTCCTGGCTTAGTTTCTGTGCATATTCTGGGTGCGCTGCCTGCCCCTGCGCATGCTGCATGACGTACATATTACAATATGCACAACATGATGCATCCGAAAGACGCACAGTCGTTTCCGCGTCCTGTCCGAGCAGGGCAGTGAGTGTTCCGCCAGTGTGAAAGGTGCGGCAGGGCGTACACCGTAAAGAAAGTCCGGGATGGAGAGGAAGTCCGCCTCTGCATCACCACCTTCGTCCGTCTCCTCTACGTTGTCTTCTTCCGGGATGTCTGGCAAATCCGCCACCTCCTCCCAGTATGCATTTTCGGCTGGGTTGGGGGCATCTGACGACCCCCCTTCCTCGCAATGGCTCATTCCCATATATCCCACGGCCCGTGCATTTGCCAGGTCGTGGTTCGTAGCATTACCATCTGCGCTGGCTCCTCCCACAAGGGTATACCGCATTCTCTTGTTGGGTCTCCTCGCCGGCTGAGAGTCATCATCCGCCGTTTCCACAAACACTGGGGCCGCCTCCATCTGGTGGCCAGTGGCGATGACAATGACCCGGTGCCTTTGATCAAAATCAACTCCCAGATCTTGCATGCGTCATATGAGCACGTCAATCCTTCCCTTGTAATCCTTTCCGGCGCGTCCTACCTGATCAGGTATGGCCAGCGTGCACAAGTCGTCGGGGGTGAAGAAGAGAGAGCGAATGCTTGGGCGCTTCATGTCACTGTAAGCGCGTTGCGCCAAGTCCAGTAGGCGGGCGTCGGTCACGTGCCAGTGATCCCACGCGGTTGGGAGCTGCGCCGTTTGGCACGTGACGGCTTCCCCCCCGGCTCGCCATTTCCCCCGCGCGCCGTCCACCGGGCTCGGCCCCCCACCTGCTAGCTCTCTGGGGCCCACAGGCGGCGGTGCGTAGGATATTCGCATCCTCTTACTTGTCGATCATGCACCCGAGAGTTATCAATCTGTCAGCCAGCTGACGGATCTTTGCGCTCTTCTGCGCCATCGTGCGGCAGCCGTCGACCTTGCTTGGGATCCATCCGATGTCCACACCAAACCGTGACACTTTGGGTTGCTGGCCCCCAATATCCAGGCTTTGCAGTTTGCGCAGGATGATGGTGTCATCCAGTTCAGCCATTACCGCGCATACCTGCCGCAAACTACCCCTTTCCGGCGTGTCACCGACCTGCACGCAGCACATCCGTTGAGGGGGAGGGGGGGCACCGACAGCACCTGCATAATGAAGGCAGACACCTCGTTAGATGCATCGTTGCTCCTCGCGTGAGCGCCCGATCGATATGCGGCGGTCGCTCGGTGCATGGCGTGTGCAGCGTGACGCGTGCTTAGTGACCGCGTGTTTCCGTCGGAGGACACAAACTAATTTATTCCAAAGATACAATACAGTTCAAAATTGTCGGTTCTAGCTACATACGCTCTTTCACTTCGCATATCCTACAATCTGCATTAATCGGAAGCTGGTGTTTGTGGTTGACATCCTAAGCTTTCATGCCAGAGGCTTGCATGCTTGCGTGTTTCCTCTGCGGTACAAGTCATATGTGGCTGCTTTGAAGCTTTTGGTTCGGGAACACTTGTCAGTCAGCAGCTTGGGGTATCGCCAGCGTTGCAATCCAAGCTACGCGTCCCCAGATACACCTGCGGGCACAGGCCGCAAAATTCAACATTCATCCTCCTATTGCTCATTGCAGGCATCGGCATGTCACAACCCATCCAAGGCAGCTGGCTGTGGGAGGTGTGCCCCACTCACCGGCTGGTCGTAGCTCCGCATTTCAGTCCACTTGTAAACCCGGCGGGACCGTGTCGCGCATGCTGAGCAACTTCGGCAGGTTGGACATGGACATTTCTTCCCCGGTCGAGGTCCTCCAGAGCAGTCCTTGCTCGCAGATGTGCACATCGGGCACCCGGTGCTCGCAGAATTTCGGGATGATCGGGGAGTTGAAAGCGTGCGCGTCGAACTCTGCATGAAAAATGGCGAAGTCGAGGAGCACCGCAGGCAACTTCACTTGCAGGTTGGCGCCATTGTCATGGGCCACTGCCGTGCAGTAGTAATCGTGCACCGGAGACCGCTCCTCCACCGTGATACAATGGCCAGTTTATGCTCCACTGAGTACTCCTCGCCGTACGTGGTCGTATCCCAGAGCTGTGTCTTCGTACGGCCCGACAGTATTTTGACAGCGGACTGCGTGAGCTTCTCCGCTTTACCAGCAGCCACCAACCACGGTACACCGCCACTGACGGCGCGCTCAAACGCGCCCTTCCGCAAAATCGGCAGCAGCTCGGCCATTGTTGCTCCTGACACAGTAACCTGCCGAGCATCAGCCGGGCAGGCCTCCTTCTTGCGCTTCTTGCTGCCGGCAGCCGGCGCTCCCTCGTTACGTGTGGATTTCCGGGGTTCAGCTGCAGTCCTCTTTGGCGTGGTGACCGGCAGGAGAGCTCGCAGCTCCGGGTTCTTCTGCACACGCCGCTTGAGTTCATTCGTTAGTGGGTTGTGGAGCGCGTCCACGGACTCCTTGCTAAGCCCAGCGTATGTAACCCGCGAAAGTCGCTGGTTGCTGAAGGGTAAACAAGATCCCTCTAATCGTCAGACTCATTTTCTTGACTGTTCCCTGCAGCGTGGTGATGTGGTCCTTAAGGCGCTCGTCCGAGACGGTTTGCAGCAAGGCCAACGCTGCCTCCGGTGTTGGGTCAACTGGGTTGAACTTGCCGCCCTTACTGTATTAATCATCAGCTGCTTCATCTGGGCCCTATTATTGGCTATATTCCTGGCTTGTAGTATTTCCAGGGATGGCGGCGACTTTACAGGGGTCGTCTTCCTCCTCGGACTCCTCCTGACCTCCCGAGCCTGCTGAGGAGCCACCACCACCTCCTCCTCCTCGGACTCTTGGTCTAGGAAGGACCTTAACGCCACCTCCATCATGTTTGTAGGTAATGGGCTCACTGCCTCCTCCGGCATGGGTGTGGGTAATGCCCCCAGGGGTGGTGCTGCGGCCTGATTTATCCTGAAGCGTGTTGCGTGCTCCGGCGGCTGGGCTGGGCGCGACTGCCAGCACTGGGTGCAGGGCTGGGTGGTCTGTGCGCCCTGGGGTCGACGTCCTTGCGCAGGGGCGACCGGAACCATCGTCAACAACGGACCCAGCAAGTTCAGCGCCCGGCATACTTCGCCGACCCATATCGCGTGGACATCGGGAAGTTGCACAATCATGTGTCATGTGGTTGGTATCATCGTGGAATCTACGTGCTGCGGGGTCGTACGTCACCCAGCCACGGGCACTCGGACAAAAACTTCACCCAGACTCCGATGGCCGCAATAGGGTTGTCCTGCACGTCCGCCACTACCTGCGGTTGCTGAATCGTAAACGCTGTGCGAACTGCACCCGGGGGTGCATGCGCCGTCACCCGGCCGCAAGAAGCATCCGTCCGCCACTGCCTGCTGTTCCTGAATCGTAACCGCAGTGCAAACTGCACCCGGGGGTGCATGCGCCGCCACCCCGCCGCCAGAAGCATCCGCGACTACCTGCGGTTGCTGAATCGTAACCGCAATGCGAACTGCACCCGGGGGTGCATGCGCCGTCACCCCCCCGCAAGAAGCATCCGCCACTGCCTGCGGTTGCTGAATCGTAACCGCAGAGCGAACTGCACCCGGGGGTGCATGCGCCGCCACCCCGCCGCCTGAAGCATCTGCCACTACCTGTGCATACGTCGCCACCCCTCCGCAAGAAGCATCTGCCACTGCCTGCGGCTGCTGATTCGCAACCGCAGGATGGAATGCACCCGGGGGTGCATGCACCACCACCCCAGGCTGCATCTGATTTGGTGCGGCGCCAGGAGCGGTGCCACAAGCCGCTACGGCATCAACAACCTGTTGTCACGGCCCAAGGAATCTCATACGGAGCAAGTTGGATGCCTCGGGCGTGGTCGCGCCGAGTCCCGTACACTGCGGATTGCCGGCGATAAACCTGTCGAAGTGCAGCATGGCCGTGAGGTTTGCCGTGACCTTTGGCGCACAACCGGTGCAAAGTTTTGCCTCATCGAGGTCATTCTGCCGGCACTCATCAAGTAACACACACTGCGTTCTCCACTTCGTGTTGCGATTGCGCAACTTCTGCTTTATCCACATGTTGCATAGGCGCTTGGCCGCAGTGTGCTCCTGGCTCAGAGGCCGCAACGGCTGGAAAGTCGGCGTCTTGTTCCACACGTTCTCGAGCAGGATCTCGTAGTTCTGCTCAACCCAACTTTCCTGCCCGGGTGAAGCGTGCATGCCAGACTTTTTGGCATATACCGGCGTGTACCTTCGTGATCATGTCGTTGTTAAAGTGTTCAGCGAGCCCCACCGGAGTCGGCCGTTTACGTGTCGTCATGTTTATCACAGTAGGCAAGACGGGGTCACTTCGTCTTCTTGCCTGTCCCCCCTCCACGTGCGCATGACAAGCGTTACGCTAGCGTACGTTATACAAGCAAGCATGCCCTGTTGGTACCTGCATCTGTCAACTGGGTAGGCGGTCAAGCAGGCAGGAAATGCATGGACCCCAGGCTTCGTACTCCCCGCTTTCACGGACTTCCCGCACGGGCGGATTCTGCGTGCGGTCTCTTGAGCAACCTGTATAGCATGCGGCCAACGAACCCCTTCGGGTGCATTCTTATCGCAGTGTATCTATGGGGCTGTCTGCAATCTGCATTAAAAGAAGTTCGAATGTTACTGCTAGGGGGCTGCGCCACGCCCTTTCCCCGGATGCGCCTACTAACACGCTACGCTATGCAACTGGGCTTCGAGGTAGACGTACACCTGTAGAAGCCACCATTTCGGAATAAAGGAAAGTTACAGGCCAAATAAAAGCAAACAATGTGGTTTTCAAAGGCAGGCCGGTCGCTTACCGGCTGTTTGCCGTTCACCAAACGTGGCACCAATAACTCCGTTCGAGCGTTCTTCACGTTCGTACGATACAGTTTGGCGTTCATACTATCTTCCTGCGACATCTCATCGAAGGAAAGATATTCGGGGTCATCCGGACTTGGACCCCGTACGACTGCAAAGTCCACCGCTGCCTGAGCACCTTTATCCTCACGGAACACGTAGGTGATGTCCTTCACGTCCCCGTGCTGGCATGTCAGGTACGCAATTGCATCCCCAAAGGTGGGAAAGACACTTGGGTTCCCTGGTTTGCGTAGGTTGAAGATCACCGCGTGATTCGCAAATGCATGCCCCGACACAGGAGGCGTCCAGATCTGTTTAAGTCATGCCAGCCCAACTAACAGATGGTGGGGGGATAGTACCCAATTTGCTCGGACTTTTGCATATGTCACTCGCAGTTTGAACTTCACCAGCATGACAACTCCACCATTGAGCACACAGTGACTTGGCGCCTGTTTATTGTGAATTTGAAACTGTGACATGTTTAGGACCGTTAAGTGACAGAGGGGGCACGGGAGAAATCCTTTTTCGGAAAGCTCACTGACGAGACTCTTGGCAAGAGTCGAAACGCGTATGGGCAGCCTCAACAAGACACAGTATATTTTATAGCAATTTATTACCTGTGGCTCTGTTTCACTAATCGTTATTCGATTATTAGCAAAGTTATTATAACTTAAACAACGCTCTGTTGGCCGGTATTCTACGCGCTGCTATTGCGAGGCAGTCGACGCGGTGCCGTGTATTGAAAGAAGGGGGCTCTACGAGGTACCGTTCTACGAAGTGTGATCTGTGTTCTACAAGTGGGATTCATACTAATCTTACTCTACTCGACTTAAATCGTGACCTGTGACATACAGTCTCGATTACTCACTGTTATCCTCGATCGCTTTTTTACTACCTATCATACTGCGATGTCTGGGGTACCCCCACATGCACAAGGACAATTCCCACCCCAATCTATGCAGCAGTACAACCCTTCTGGAGTACCTGGATTGCCACCTCCACCTCCTTACCCGCCCCCAACCGGTTATCAAGCTGGCGGTAATTTTAGCTCTGGCTACGCTGGGGGCTACAATGCCGGGTATGGAGGCAACTGGACCGGACCGAGACCTCCGAGCAAGTTCAATGAGCTGCAGGAACAGTTGGTCAGTGCACGAATGGAGAAGCTGAGCGCGGAGCTGAAGCTGGACAATGAGAAGGCGCTGCGAGAGAAGGACCGGGAGCTCGAGGATGCGAAAGCTGCGATCGACAAGAAGAAGAAGAAAGAGAAGGAAAAGAAAAAGAAGAAGCGGAAAAGTAAAGGGGACTTATCTTCTGACGAAAGCACCAGCTCCGAGAGCGATGTGGGGACACCGGAGGATCAGCGCAGGAAGCAGAGGGAGCGCAAGGAGAAGCAGCGGGAAGAGAGACGCCGCGGACGCGATGAGCTTCGGCAGCAGCGGGACCGGATGGACGCGATGGCGAAGCAGCTCGACTTGGTGTACGAGACCAACCGCAACCTGATGGCAGCAGGGGCACAGGGATTTGGTCAGGGATTCCCGAGCAGCTCACCGATGACAACCACGGTCTCGGGAGGACGCTCTGGCGGATCGGGCGCGGCTTCCACAGGACCAAAGAAGAAGCAGCAGAGGCGCAGACCTGCGGTGTCGGAGGACGATGACGAGGAAGAGGAGGAGGAGGAGAAGAATGACCCACCGGTGCAGCAGACCGAAGACGACGTCAAGGAACGGTTCAAGGCGGCGGCTGGGACGAAGAGAATGGTGGACATAATCAAGGCCACCAGGAAGTTCCCCGCCACCTGGGACAAAGCACAGCCGAACGGGGGGTTAACACGACCCGCGCTCATCAAGCATATGGTAAAGCTCCACAACAAGGGGGAGCTTGACCTTATGGACTTCTGACTACATGGACCCCGCCAGCAGTGCGCTGACCGCCTGATGGAGCTACTGGTTTTATTACGGGTAACTCTAAGGGAGCACTACTGGCAACGGGGTTCTACGGTCGGGGAGCTTGGCGCGGAGTATATGATGCTGTGGAAATTTATGGGACTCGTATTTCTACACTTATGTGCGAAGAGGCCGAGATGGTGGGCGAGGCAGTTCTTACCTTATTGGGGGAACTTGACGGCGGAGGAGCTGACGAAGTGGTATGAGGGGCAGGACAAGTACAGCGTGTATGTCTTGATCTCCCCGTGGACGAGCAGGTCGTATGTGGGCAAGGCGTGGAGTGGCACGTACTATCGATGCCAAGGACACCTGCAAGTGGCGGCGGACACTGAGTTGTGGGGGGCGAAAAAACTCTATTCCTGGTTGAGGAGCTATGGCATATTTAACTATGTGTATTTGCCACTGGCTGTTTTTTCAGGGAAACGAGATTGCAACGCAGGGGAGAAAATTCTTATCCGCTCTACTCAACACCACGCGACAACACTGAACACCAAGGGGGTGAGACCGAAGGGTGTGACGGCGGCGCGAAGGAGGAGGAGCCAGCGAGTACGGAATGAGCGCCCACGCAGAAGAATGGCAGAGAGGGCTGCTGGGGCGAGACGGAGGAGATGCCTGACAAGGAACTGCAGCGGGAAGAGTTTTTCCGTGGTCAAGTCGGGCGAGTACGTGGGCTCGGACCTTCGAGTTTGGCTGCAAGCGAGAGCGACGGACGAGGAAGTGGAGAACGTGGTGGACGTGAAGCCGGGACTGCTGGAATCGACGTCGTGGAAGGTGGTGAAGCTCCTGTTTGGGCACAACAAGGTGTCAGCTACGGTGCACGATGAGGAGGGGGAGACCAGCCTTGCAGGGAAGCTGAGGGATGTGCTCAACGACGTGAAGAGGAGAGCAGTGGTGCTGAAGTTTGAGAAGGGTGTCACGGCGGTGTGGGATGTCTGGGCGAGCGAAGTGGTGAAGAAACTGGTGAGGACTCCGGAGGCAACCGTGGAGCTCTACAGGTGCTCTCTAATGCAACTAGTGAGGATCTTTGAGGCAGTGAGGGCTGGCTTGCCGTGGAAAGACAGGGCGAAGGTGCGCAGGCATATTGCGCTCGCGGCGAAGAAGGTGCACAATTTCACACTGAAGGGGGTGTATCCGCTGAAGTTACCTCCTGCAGATGCCTGGAAGAGCTATGGGGTACGGAAGGTGACGGAGGAGATGGTGAAGGACCTCCATGTCCCGAAGATGGTCGAGAACTTTGTGAGGCGCAGGACTATGCCCGTGATGACGAGCGCGGTGAAGCTACGGGATTTTTTCTGCAACTTCAAGGAGCTCACGTTACTGAAGAAGAGACCGGAGTGTCTGTGCCATATGGCGTCTGAAGACTTTCCCCGAGTTGACGGACACGTCTGTGCACGTACGACCCGACTACGTTCTGGACCGCTGGCAGTGCTGAACAGGAACCTGAAGGACACTCCGGTGATGAAGGTGAACTTTGGCGAGAGCATGGAGAAGGCCTTCACGGAGTACGCCGTACAGTTTGCGGGAGCTGCGTCACGTGTCCAAGACGAAGCAGTCCTGCAACTACTACCTGTGACTCTGACGGTGGACGACCGCAGGCTGTGTATGTGGCATACGGTGACGCGTACGACTGGAGTACTGCAACACTGGGTAGAGCTGAGGGACGAGAACGTGAAACTCATCTTCAGAGTGAAGTTCGAGAGGTTCAACCGCTTGCTGCTCAGACTGGTGGTATGGGGCGAGGTCGAGGAAAAAAGCACACTTCTGGAACTATGCGAGGCTGTGGCGAAGCGTATGCTGTTCTGGGTGGAGCGTATAACCCGCGACTACTGGATCACGCCGTACCCGGACCAGGATGTGCTGCGGGAGACCCTGGCCCTGACCGACGAGATGTTCGCAACACCGTTCGACATGAATGTCAACGCGGCTGCTTTCTTTACCCCGTACAAGGAAGACAGTATTTTCGGTGCGGGCGTGGACACGTATGCTCACTGGTGGTTCACGATGGGCTTGGCGAACCCGATCTACACACTTGAGAGGATCGTGCAGACCCTGGAGCACGCGGTGAACTCTGCGAAGATGGCGAAGGTACCTATGAGGATTGTGGTGATCTGCCCTGCGTGGAGAAACTGGGCAGCAATGGAGGGTGTTTGCAGGTTGATGCAGTTTGCAAGGCACCGCTTCAAGTTCATGGCCCCGCAGTCCGCGTTGGGGTATGTGGACAAGTCCACCGGTGCGAGGTTCGATGTGGACGTGCTGCTGATCCAGAACACCAAGGCAGCGAGGAAATTCCCGGTGACTGACGCCCACCTGGACAAGTTCCGCAAGCACTTCAAGGGGAGGTTGTCAGTGGACCCTGAGTACTCTGAAGACTGGCATATCCAGTACGATGAGAACTTTCGGAGGACACGACTGCGGACCCCGGGGGTGGTGGAGATGCCGAAGAAGCTGCGGGAGCTCAAGGACACGCTTAAGGGCACTGCAGCGCTGCGATGGAAACAGAAGGTGAAGCTGGAGAAGTGGCGAGAAGATCACGGTGTTCCAGAGGGGCCTGTGACCGTGGATGAGCGTGTGGGCGTGACCGATGCGGGCGAGTATTGCAGAGTGCTGGAGAGGTGTTGTGCGGGTACCGCGAGGCTTTACCTGGACAGGAATGCAGGTGTGGGCGCTATGATCTGTCAGCAGAGGTATTTTGACTTACTTGTGAATGAGCGGGTGAGCAGTGCAGCACAGTTTGAAGAAGTGAGGATGACACCCGCGGAGCTGGTACGAGACTTGGAGGTGAAGTTCAACCGCGCGATGTTGGGGACGGTGACGAAGTTCGTGAAGACCGGGGTGTTCGGAGCTACTTACGCACTGCTCAAGGACAAGGATGACGAGTTGCAGAAGTACCGCCCAGTGCAACCCAACAACCGAGCACCGCTCGCGCCTTTGCAGAACGTGGCGGGTAGAGCGATCGAGTTTGTTGTGCAGGAGGCGGGTGGCAGTATGACACTGGGTGGCACGCAGCGATTGAAGCACGCGGTGGAGAAGTTCAACGCGGTGTCCAAGGCGGCGCGGGGTGTTTACGCGTACACGTTCGACGTGAAGGATCAGTTCTCCAACCTCGAGCATAAAATGACGGAGAAGGCCATACACGTGATGGTGTCGGTAGCTTTCGACAAGGCCGGGGAAACCTCGCTTCTGGTGACGGTGCGGGGAGCGAAGGGTGTGCAGTGGTACAAGAAGGGCGTGCCTCGGGTGACAGCGGTGCGGGTGACACGATCGAAGCTGGTGCGTGCGCTGATTTTGTCTCTGCGCCACAACTATGTGTGGATTGCCGGGAAGTTGGTCAGACAGACTCGTGGAGTAGGAATGGGTGGACGCGACAGCCCGGGTACTGCTTCTTGTGTGTGCGCATACGGGGAGAGGGAATTCACGATGAGCTTGGGCGCGGACAACCTGTTTATCCACTTTTGGCGACAGGCGGACGATGCTATTGCACTGGTTTGGACTCTCACAGGCACGAGAAGGGAATGGAAGCGGCTACGAAGCACACTGCGCGGGTATAGAGACGATTGCTATGCGCACGGTATGCGCGTGCTGATGACGGGTGCGGCAGGCAGTGATGAAGAGTTACCGGATGCGGTGGAGTACTGCGGTATGGAGGTCCGGGTAATGGACAAGCGCGTGACCTTCCGGCAGTTGATGCAGAACGAGAAGCGTGGGTGTATGGCAATGGAAGACCCCGTGAAAGCATTCCCGTTTGTGCACTGGTTGTCGGCGTGTCCAGAGAGCCGCAAGGCGGCGACACTTGTCTCCGTACTTTCGAGACTGCGGGCACACTCCACAGATTTTCGGCTACCCGAGACTCTTTTGCACCTTTGGCGAGAATTGCACCGGCAAGGCTATCCTGAGGGGTGGCTGAGCCGGGGATTGACATATATGAGCAGCAGAGATCCCGTGGGGTTCTGGGGGCAACTGCGGACCAAGCTATTCTGGGAATCGAGACCTTTGTGAAGATGCGCGCACTGAGTACAGGCAGTTGTGCAATTTGCAGCTTTGGTTGAAGTGATCTTTGTAGTTTGCAAGTGGTTAGGACCACTGGTGGGGGGATAGTACCCAATTTGCTCGGACTTTTGCATATGTCACTCGCAGTTTGAACTTCACCAGCATGACAACTCCACCATTGAGCACACAGTGACTTGGCGCCTGTTTATTGTGAATTTGAAACTGTGACATGTTTAGGACCGTTAAGTGACAGAGGGGTCACGGGAGAAATCCTTTTTCGGAAAGCTCACTGACGAGACTCTTGGCAAGAGTCGAAACGCGTATGGGCAGCCTCAACAAGACACAGTATATTTTATAGCAATTTATTACCTGTGGCTCTGTTTCACTAATCGTTATTCGATTATTAGCAAAGTTATTATAACTTAAACAACGCTCGAACGGAGTTATTGGTGCCACGTTTGGTGAACGGCAAACAGCCGGTAAGCGACCGGCCTGCCTTTGAAAACCACATTGTTTGCTTTTATTTGGCCTGTAACTTTCCTTTATTCCGAAATGGTGGCTTCTACAGGTGTACGTCTACCTCGAAGCCCAGTTGCATAGCGTAGCGTGTTAGTAGGCGCATCCGGGGAAAGGGCGTGGCGCAGCCCCCTAGCAGTAACATTCGAACTTCTTTTAATGCAGATTGCAGACAGCCCCATAGATACACTGCGATAAGAATGCACCCGAAGGGGTTGGCCGCATGCTATACAGGTTGCTCAGGAGACCGCACGCAGAATCCGCCCGTGCGGGAAGTCCGTGAAAGCGGGGAGTACGAAGCCTGGGGTCCATGCATTTCCTGCTTGCTTGACCGCCTACCCAGTTGACAGATGCAGGTACCAACAGGGCATGCTTGCTTGTATAACGTACGCTAGCGTAACGCTTGTCATGCGCACGTGGAGGGGGGACAGGCAAGAAGACGAAGTGACCCCGTCTTGCCTACTGTGATAAACATGACGACACGTAAACGGCCGACTCCGGTGGGGCTCGCTGAACACTTTAACAACGACATGATCACGAAGGTACACGCCGGTATATGCCAAAAAGTCTGGCATGCACGCTTCACCCGGGCAGGAAAGTTGGGTTGAGCAGAACTACGAGATCCTGCTCGAGAACGTGTGGAACAAGACGCCGACTTTCCAGCCGTTGCGGCCTCTGAGCCAGGAGCACACTGCGGCCAAGCGCCTATGCAACATGTGGATAAAGCAGAAGTTGCGCAATCGCAACACGAAGTGGAGAACGCAGTGTGTGTTACTTGATGAGTGCCGGCAGAATGACCTCGACGAGGCAAAACTTTGCACCGGTTGTGCGCCAAAGGTCACGGCAAACCTCACGGCCATGCTGCACTTCGACAGGTTTATCGCCGGCAATCCGCAGTGTACGGGACTCGGCGCGACCACGCCCGAGGCATCCAACTTGCTCCGTATGAGATTCCTTGGGCCGTGACAACAGGTTGTTGATGCCGTAGCGGCTTGTGGCACCGCTCCTGGCGCCGCACCAAATCAGATGCAGCCTGGGGTGGTGGTGCATGCACCCCCGGGTGCATTCCATCCTGCGGTTGCGAATCATGGTGCCTGGCTTTGTCAGTGTGGCCATTGCAATAATGTCTGCAGTCTTGAAGCAAGTTACAGTTGGAGACGCCTTTGACGTCGTACGCCGGTGTGGCAATGACAGCTTGAAGGCGTATAGAAAATTGGGTTGTAGGGTGGAGCTGCAGTTGTTTGGACAGCTGGCGTGCTTAATGAAGAAGCTGTATAAACTGACTATGAACGTGACGGAGGACCCTGTGAAAAAGTTGGGATAATATGTGGACGTGACGAGTTCTGTGGCGAACTACGGAGGTGCAAGACTAGATCCTATGACTGTGGAGGTACTGGTGACGGCGTTGGCAGTTGCTGCTATGCCGTTGGAGTATGCGCAGGTGGTTGCAGATCTTAGCAAGGAACGAAGGCCGTCGCTGGATATGCATATGCAAAGGTCAGAGCACTTTTATGTCAACGTGGTGCAGCAGACACTGGTTCTGTCATCGGAAATCGTGGGGGCGACTGTTGACGCGGAGACTGCTGCTGTGGCGAGAGCTTTGGTTGCGGATAGAAAAATACTGTAAGGCAGAATGAGGAGAAGAATAAGGTGAATGACGGCAAGAAACTGATAAATTATGTCCTACGTGTTGTGGTGTGCATTCAGCTGAGAAGTGCTGGATAGTGAATCCGGCGGGCATGGAGGAGTTCATCAAGTTGAACCCGGCGAAGGAGAATCGGTAAGAGAAAACTATGCGCGGAGGCTCAAGAAAATCGCAGCGAATAAAACATCTGAGGCAGCTGTTGCAACTGCGGTGGTGGGGGCGACTTCATCGAGTACGGTGAAGCAGCAGCGCACGGAGGTGTCGGCGGAGGTCCTCTGGAGTCTGGAAGATCGTGAAGACGTTCCTGTTGCCGGTTCAGCTGTGGTTACGGTGGGGGACCAGAGGGTGTTGTACACGGGTGAAGTGTTAGAGGACACTATTATATCCTAATCCCTCGGCAAGGGCAGTGGCGGTCTTGAGCATTATAGCTCCCGCAATTTGCACCGCGCCTGCTGCACAATCTCTCTCATACAAGGCCCCACGGAGGCCGGGGTTTCGTCCTCACCCCTAGGTGGGCCGGTGTGATATTGATCATCATGCCTAGACAAAAGATGGCCCTTCTGCTTGTTGCCCTAGTGCATGCACCCTTCCTGCAGTGTGTTGTACACTTGGGTGGGGGAGGCGAATCACACATATGCACATGTAGGTATTGTAGAATATTATTATAGAATATCTATTTTATTTACACCATCCGCAGTGGCATCCCGCCCTGAGCAGTTATGGTGCAGGAGTCTATAACCATACCGACTGGCTGCTGTCACCATCTTTGCTAGCTGCATTTTGTGTTCAACGGAGACTCCACACTTATCCGGCTTATTGTATTGCATTGCACTCAGCATGAGGTTCACCCTATTATACTGCTATCATTTAGCTCGCCGGTTCTTATTGGGGACCCCCGGCAGACGATGATGCGCGAGGTTTCTTTCGTGCCAGCGGTTTCTTCTTGCCGGTCAATGCTTACCCTGCAGCAGCTCGTGGCTCCACTCAGAGTAGGCATTCTGCAGTGCGAGAACTCCTGGGGTGCTCGGGGAGGGATGCTCACATGAACTCGGTTGTGCCTCAGCACTTCCTTGAGAAAGGCCTTGCTCTGCTCGTTGTCATATTCCGACGGCATGTTGATCCTCCGCAGCACCCCTCCTTCCGGCTCCGTTGGGTCCGCAGGCACCGATGGTACCGGCTGCTGGTACTACGCCTGGGGCTGCTGGCCCCAATGTGGACCTGGCCCAAAAAATAATGGTTCACAACCGGGTGAGGTTGGGCAGGCGGAACCGCCTGCATTAAGGGGCCAGGCGGCGGCTGATATTGGATGACCCGTGCCCGGAGCATGACCTGCACACCGTTCTGGGCCAGCCCCCCTCACTTGCGCGACCATGGCTATTTCTACGGCCTGCACGAGGGCCCAACTGTCAAACTTGGGCCAGTCGCATGAGACTGGCCGCCACCTTCTGGGGGTCACTGGAAGGAGCCATCACCCGCTACCGCAGCAAACGGCGGAGGGCATGGGAGGAGCAGCGGCCTATAAAGAAGTACAAAGTCGAGGAGGACGGAGAAGCTTCCCCCATCTGACTTGGGGCAGCGACGGCCGAGTCGAGGAAACAGCTCTTCGACACCCTCACTGTGGTACGGTCCATTGCCAGCGTGAGAAGCAGGGCAAGGGCGCGCAAACAGGCTGCTGGTGTGCTTGGTGGGCAGCAGCAGCCATAGTCGCAGAAGGCGCATCTATCACGGCAAGTGGCGATGGCAACTGTCTCTCCCGCTCCAGGCACTAGAGCACGAGGCCGCCATCGACCTTACCGCAGCCAGGGTGGGGCAGTGCCTACAGTATTTCTGGAGGATGCACGGCGGCATCAGGCACCCGGACGGGCCGCATATCCCACTGGGAGCCTGGCACCCGCAGCAGACACTGGGGCCAAGGAGGGCGAGGCACCTGGATGTCAAGGTGACGTCTGCGCGAAGGCCTTTCCTGCAAAAACTCTTGACAACATGTTTATTTGATGAATAGGTCCCCCAAAGCAATACGCACATATTGCGCACTTCAAGGGTCAAAGTGGCCACGGTATGGAGAAGTTGTGGCCGATACAATTCGATATTTTCCCATACTTAACCATACTTAAGCACATACTGAAATCGCTCGTATCTCGACATATAGAACCCGAAAAGTTTTTGCAAAACAGGCCTTCGCGCAAACGTTACCTTGATGTGGACATCCGGGCAGGCCTGGACCTGCCCCAACAGATGAAGGTGCTGTTGGGGCTGGCGGGCACCCCCAAGCTCCTCTTCCTCCATCACAGGGCGAACGTGCTCCCCCCAGACTCCCAATTCCGCCGCTTGCAAGTTTGACTTGGCAGGAGTTTTAAAATGTGTCCATTGCCACCGGGGGGCTTGGGTGTTAGTCTGAGCTCGGGACGACACGGATACAGTACACATATCATACACGAAGGCACGACTTGTTTGTAAGTGGTTAGTGCAACTATTGCTAGTATATTACAAGTATAGTATATACGCATGCACGGTGAACAATCCGTTTTTAACGACCACGCGCAAGTTCGGCTTCGAAACATTATTTTCCAAGGGTACGCGTTATCAGAACGATTGTCTACATACATGTGTTCATAACGCAGCATGCATTACGTGTGTACGAATAATCACGTGGTGCATGCTAATACATTATGAGTATGCATCGACTTTCGCTCATATCTACAGTATGTGTGTTTCACGCTGTGAATTGCTTCGTGTGTGGCCTTATCTGCCCCGTCGCGCCGGGACACGCGTCGTGATTATCACGGTCTGGTTTAACTATCGGATGCCTCTGGTGCTTATTACAACTCGCACAATGCATGGTGGTAAGCCAGAGTGTATAATATGATTGGGTGTTAGTCTACCCCTTAGTCTAATATATGCGAGCATGCATTATGCATGCAATAATGAATTATCACAATACCCTGACTCACCTAAATATGTATCGTAGTATAATTATGGACATCACTGTGTCATCTTTTACAGGCAAGCAAAACAGATGCGGCGATGATGCTATTATTGAGCCAGAACGACTGCTTGATTGCATTCTGCACATTCTTGCAAATACCAGCCATCAGCTGCGATCAGGCATGTCATCATGTGGAAGTACGGCACAGGCAGCTACAGTCAGCACGCAAGCTGAAAATGCACTGGTCAAGATGATTAGCAATACCCCTTCATTTTCTCTATCTCTGAGCAATCAGCTCTCCTGGCCAAAGGTGCAGTGGTGCTTCAGTTGCAAAGGCCTGCTCACATTCAACATGGAGCAAGTAGTACAATCCCTCAAGTCCGCCTATGTTTCAGGTGCCCAAATACAATTTGCTTATAATGATGCATCTTACTGCATCATACTTTGTACAACATGCATGAATATGAATACAAATAATGCACTAATCAGGGGTCAGATATTGTCGTTTGATGAGTTATGATCAGTCTTGCACGGTATATGCACTTGAGTCAACACTTGCGTTATCGTGGAGTAAATGATATATTGTGTGAGCGGGGCAAACCAAACTGCAGACAAAATCAAATTGTGTATAAGAAGTGAGCGTGATAGTTTCTTTAAATAGCAATATTCTCTGTATGCAGGAGAAATAACCCTACAAATTAATCATCACTGCTAAGGTGCCCTCGCATGCATATTCTTGTATAAATTGGTCGTTATTTCTGTAACACAGGTCCACCACATCCAAAATATCTATATCCCTCCAAAAACACCATCACGTCACATACAATTGTATTGACATGACGCCGTATATCAGAGGCATCTAGGATCACCCAGACCGTGACAAAACACGACAGTTATCCCGGCGCGACGGGGCCTGCGAGACTTGTGGAATGCGGCATATGCCGTGTGACTGATATATGCTGCATGCGCGGAATGTATCCATACATCGAAGTGCGCACCATGCATAAATGCAATCGCCAGCCCAGGTTGCATACCGTAGTATAATAACATATGCAAAGATGCCATCCGTACCTCGTACCTTCCTACACAGCGACTATCTAGGCTATACAATAATGGTTGTTAATATCGCACCCGAATGATGTTAACAACCCACTTGGGATTTGACAAAAAATATGCAAGCAAACCTTTGCAACAAATGCACAGCATGCCAATAGAATGTGCAGTGATGTGCACCTACAAACTCTTCAGATCAATCTAAAGCAAAGCAGACATGCAATTGGATTAAACCTGAGACAAACAAAAACCGAGGGGGGTACCTCAAAGACTAACACTCTGAAAAGAGTGTAGTTCTTCTTTTGTCTGGTCTTCATGCAGTTCACCACCAATAATTATGGTACATTCTACACGCATCAGTTGCATGGCTGGCAGTAGCACATCGATGCCAGGTTAAACACACACAAACTATGACATAAATTATGTTAATTTGTCATCGTCTAGGCTATGATATCAGATGCACCCGTTGCATGTGTGAATGCAGTCTCAAACCACTTCGCATATCGCTGTATGCTTGATATTGATTGTGAGGTGGGCTTTGGATCCAGCACGTGGCTCGTTTCACACCGAAAATAAACAATCCATGTTTGCGCTTGGTATGTGCTAGTGCTTTGTTGTAAGCCGGAGTGTATTCGAAGGCATGTTTGCGCCAGAATAGTTAGTATACCCTCCGAAATTGCGTCCATGTCACTGCCTCCTTCCTCATCACGCACATGCACGTTTGTTAGGGAGCATAGGATAACCCTCTTCTCAAATTTTTTATTTAACACTATTTAACACCATACAACGCCAAAATGCATCCTGTGTTTTGATTAAGGATGTCGCTGATATGTCACCATGGGACTTTGAGAGTAACAATCGATGCTAATTGGAATCGGGACTGGACCCCATTTATGCAGGCCAGTACGATACTGTCATCGAATTCTTATGCCAAGAAGACAATGTCTACATCCTTGCCACTTACCTAGTACGAGCTCTGTTGGTTGCCCAGAACAATCATTGGTTATGTTACGTCAATACATACATGTGGGTGTGGGTGTATATTCTCATAAGTATACAATCAGTGGTTTATTTTGCAACCGCTTGAGTGAGCAACATGGAAACTACATATATGATACAATTTTGCACCGACACCCGCCCCCTTTTTTTTCTTTTCCTTCTTCTTCTTATCATTATGATGCCCGTATTTCTCGTTTGTCAGCAGCATGCATGTCAATATCACACACACACACACACACACATGTGGGGTGTGGGCTTGGTGGTGGAGGGGTGGCTCGATTGGCGGGGTAAGCCGGCTCAGAGACACAGCAGCAGTGCGCCGGCAGGACAGCCGCAGAGGGGCTCAGGTGGCCCAGTGAGGCTCAGGGAGCAGAGGGGTGGTCTTGCGCGTGGGCTTGGTGGTGGAGATATGGCTCGCGCAGATCGGGGGCAGGGATGGACCGGCTTCAGGCACAAGGCGGCAGTGCGCTGGTGGTGCAGATGCAGAGGGGGTCTGGGGGCTCAGCGAGGCTTAGGGGGTCCCAATCTTCACTAGTGAGCTCCGGAGAATCCGGATGAGTGTCCCGAAGTATGTGCTGAATCCTTTGATCCCCGGCGTGGGTACATAGTGCAGTCTCCTGTGGCTACGGGGTGCCAAAGGATTCGCAAGGATAAGCATACACACACACACACACAGCGTGGGTACATAGTGCAGCCGGTCTTCTGCGGCTACAGTGTGCCAACGAAGTCGGTCTAAGGATCAACACACACACACACACCCACCCAAATAATATATGCAATCTGTTGACTAATTATTGCCACGAAAGCCGCATTATACAACCGCCGCCTGGTCTACGCTGTGGGCAGGACTGACCTGGTTGCACACAGTGTTGTTAACTTATGTTATATCATTTATCAACAACAACAACGCATGATGCATGCTGCTATTGTTCTTATGAAATATACATTGTCATAATTCTCTAGGGCGTTGTTGGGGTATAGTTTAGCGATCACCCCCCAAAAATCTAAAACCTGAAAATCATAGACCTATCTATTGTCAACCATCCGTCTGGGCCCCACTACTATTCTCGCCTCGTCATCCCTCTCTAAAGCTGTGAGGGGGCCGGTGGGCCTTCCTCGGACATCTCGGCCTTCATGGTGTGCACACGCATTCTGGGGAGCACGAGGATGCAGGTTGCTTCCCTCCGGCTAGCCGGGCAAGCTGATAACAAATGTGTAAATTTGAATGGCTATGATTATCACAAATAAAATCCTCACACTCACACACACAGTGTGACAGTTATAGTGCAAGTGTGGAGCGCATTGCTCAACTTCACGGCCACCTCGCAAGGCAATCAGCGCAAGGGCTCCAGTCACGGGGAGTTGGTGTTGGGGGTAGAGGGCTACATGCGCAAGTCGGTGGCGGATGCGCAAGTTTGGATGAGAGCAGCCCAGTTTATCATTCTCAGCCCCTTGGGACAGCGCTTGGGCATTCTGGCCGTGGCGTGGGTGGGCAAGCTCTCTTGAGACCGGGCTGTAGGGGGCATCGGGGTGATGTGGGATGTGGGCTTGGTGGTGGAGGGTGGCTCGATTGGCGGAGGTGAGCCGGCTCCAGAGACACAGCAACAGTGCGCCGGCAGGACAGCCGCAGAGGGGCTCAGGTGGCCCAGTGAGGCTCAGGGAGCAGAGGGGTGGTCTTGCGCGTGGGCTTGGTGCTGGTGGAGATATGGCTCGCGCAGCCGGGGGGCAGGGGATGAACCGGCTTCAGGCACAAGGCGGCAGTGCGCTGGCGGTGCAGATGCAGAGGGGTCTGGGGGCTCAGCGAGGCTTAGAAGTCCCAATCTTCACTAGTGAGCTCCGGAGAATCCGGATGAGTGTCCCGAGTATGTGCTGAATCCTTTGATCCCGGCGTGGGTACATAGTGCAGTCTCCTGTGGCTACGGGGTGCCAAAGGATTCGCAAGGATAAGCATACACACACACACACACACACACGGTGCAACTCCTGGGCTGCCTCGTCGGCCATCCACGATGCCAGCACATTTTGTTTGCAGCACCAGCTTCCTAGTGAATATACCCACTGAACGGCATGAGATCAGCCAACAAGCCAGCCCACCATCATACACCATACACAACACACACACACACACACACATTGTTTGTACAACATACACACGCACACACACGCACTAAGCACACACACGATTGCATTATTCCCGGGCGGCCTGGCGCAGGTGAATGGTGCCCAGAACTCATGACAATACACCAATTATACATTATATCAATTGCTGAGACGGTGGAGATTGCCGGCAAATGCACAATATAGCTTGGTTCATGTTGCAGTCATACTTATAGCATGCTGTCAGAATGATTGATAACTGAATGGGCCTAAAGCCTCAAACCCCCTCCGCGAATTGCGAAGCAAAAAATGAAACTCAGCAGTGTCCCGTATCACAGGCTGCACCCAGAATTGATATTTATGCACTTGTACAATGGATGTCAGTTATGCAGTATTTGCATGAACTATTTCCGACATTGATTTCTTATTCCTGCGCTCTGTGTCGTCTACTAACAGCTCACATTCTCTTTCCAATCAATAATAATGGACGCAATAGCATATATATATATATATATATATATATTCATCATCACCTGTAGTTTCTAACGTTTTATCAATAAGATTCCGCGGATGAACCATTCCGTCTTGAGATTCTCTTGACAGTGGTATTTGTGGGCTTATTTGTTGGGTGGGGCAGAAATTATTTGCTGACAGTGTACCTGAAAACCTTAACAGCCAGGAAGTACATTTATTCAATGCAGATAGTGCAATTCTCATCATCGAAGCTACCACTGCTTGCCTCAGATCACGTTCTGCTGCTGCATGCGTTCCCATTGTGCTCATGCATGGCTTGGGAGAAACGGTCAGCACTGTGCCTAAGCTTTATCAATACGATGTTATACTTGCTCGTTCACTCTGACTACTCTGGCTTGCCGACATACTGTTTGGGTTTTCTACCCAGTACTCTACACAAATTGCATTCAAACATATGTGTGCGCAGGTTATGGTGCTTTATAAGGATACATGCAGCCGTCTGGAGTCATCGCATTGTGCACAATCACACATACCCCCCTGATGTTGGGATGAGAAGAAAAAAATAATTCAGCATTCCTTGCATAATGATGCATCATCAGTGAAGTAAAGCACACACCGCACGCATGTGAAGTTAAACACACACCCCATGCACATGTGAATTGAGGTGTGCACCCCTCCCTCCCGCCCCCCCACCCTTACACACGCTGCACTATGTGAGTAGCCATGGCAACCTGAGCCAGGCCGCCACAACCCCCATTGATTGGTAGAAGCATGTAGGCACAGGGCGAGGATGTGACAAGAACGCGAGCGCAGTGATCTGATCGCAGCCAGCCTCACTGGCAAAAGCGTAACCCACTGCCCCCAAAAGTTGGGTTCACACTTTCATTCCATATAATTCAACAATTTATCGGACTCGTTGATTGTACGCCAATAACTCATCTTATGCAATACAGTATGCCTCGGAACACAATTTTACATAGATGAGCGCTCTGTATAACGGTAACAAGGTGGCTAGAAAAGAATCAACCGTGCTGAATACATGAATTGCCCCGTAGAAAACACGCTTTGTTCCTGCTTCACGGGATACTGTATATGGGATAACAACAGGTGCAGGAGATGGGAGCAACGCAGGTACAAAAATTAGTCGAAGGTAAGCGGATTATGGACATGCCAGGCGTGTCTATCGCGGCTGTGAGCCTATTTGCCGCGCTCCTCGAAGTCATATCAACAGACAACGCTCTCTGTGCACTCCTCGTACCTTGGAGTGCTTGTACGCGCTACTGCTGTATAGTGTTGGGAAATGATGACATAAGCTCTCAGCCTCTGGATATCCTCAACACAAGTCATCATAATATACACGATCTCCTTAATTTTTTCTCCGTGACCATGTGTAAGGTAGACAACCCCGACCCTCGATAGCCTTACATACTCCATAGGGTTACCATGGTTGCTATTAGTATTCACTCTGCCTTACCACCACGCATTGTGCTATGTTTAAATCAATATAGTAACAGTCTCAAAAGAAATTGCAATATGGCACTGTATGCTTTTTACAAAAACATGAGGATAAATTGTTTTGGTGTAGCTCAGACTAGTTTCGTTCCCTGCCTGGAATTCGTCAGTGAGCCAAATAAATTCTGTGCAATTTTTACCAAGCAACAGAGGCATCCGATAATTAAAGCATACCGCGTGATGATCACGACACGTGTCCCGCAGCGTGATGTACAGTGTCTTAGACTTGTAATGAAACCTCACATCGAGGATTCAGATGCTGCAGCATGCTGTATCAGTCGCTAGATCGAATCCCCCGCCCGTCGCGTGACATCTGAGCCGCTCTCGAGACCCGCCCGTCGCGTGACATCTGAGCCGCTCTCGAGACCCGCCCGCCGCGTGACATCTGAGCCGCTCTCGAGACCCGCCCGTCGCGTGACATCCAGGCTGCAGCTCTCGGGACCGTGCCGTCGGCGTGACATCAGGCCGCTCTGAGACCCGCCCGTCAGCGTGACATCTGAGCCGCTCAGAGACCCGCCCGTCGCGTGGCATCTGAGCCGCTCACCTCGAGACCCGCCAATCGTGGCCTGTGAGCCGCTCTCGAGACCACGCCGTCAGCGTGACATCACAGGCCGCTCTCGAGACCCGCCCGTCGCGTGACATCTGAGCCGCTCGAGACCCGCCCGTCGCGTGACATCTGAGCAGCTCCCACGCTGAGACCCGCCCGTCGCGTGACATCTGAGCCGCTCTCGAGACCCGCCCGTCGCGTGACATCTGAGCCGCTCTCGAGACCCGCCCGTCGCGTGACATCTGAGCCGCTCTCGAGACCCGCCCGTCGCGTGACATCTGAGCCGCTCTCGAGACCGGCCTGGCATGTTGTGAAGAGCGCTTCTCGCGTTCCGCCAGTGTTAACACCGTGAAACCCCTGTTTCAGCGGTGTTAATTACCGAATAGACTAGGAGCATCCACACCATGCTAGCCCCAAGCTATGTTTAATACGACATATTTTGGGCTATGTTTAAAATATAATCAGTAAGTTTCTTCACTTAACCGTATAACGAGACAGAGATTCCACATTCTTAGCCCATGTCATGCACGTCTGTCCACAGTAATTTCATACGTGCTACCAAACACGTTTTGCAAAACGGCATGGATCATACAACCTAACTATGTCCCCTCTACGTGCCCACTGCTTCCAACTGCCCACTGCCATTCACACGTCTCCCCACTAGTGTTACCACATTTACCGCGTCCTTTTCATCGAACTCTGCCAGCTTCATAAAAATCCTCAAAGAAAACCGCAAAGAATCTCCGAATAAAACATAGCCAACTTACTTCATTTCTCCGCCTCGATTGTCTTCGTCACCTCACCGCAAGTCTTCCATATATTGACGCCAGCCGTCACATCAAGGGAAGCTATATATCGCCGGCAGTGAAGCAGAAAATATCCAGCAAACAAAATTACAAATAAGTAAACGTCACGATGTTTTTACCGCCGATAGCACAACGACACCTCAGTAATCCCAGAAGCAATTCGTGCTTCACCACCGGCGTGATTCTGGAATTACTTCAGCCGACGACGTCTTCGCTCTTGACGCTCTCGACGCTCCAGTCCTCTCCACCATTCCCAGTCGTCGACCCCCAGTCTCCCGAGCCCAAGCGTCGTCGTCGTCCCAACAGCAATGTAAAAAAATGCGTCACGGCAGCCACGTCCTCCAGATAGTCGAATGACGTACCAACAAAAGTAAACAGTAAAAAAACAGCTCAAACCCTATCTACAAAAAACCCCCAGCAAATCAAGGGCCTGCTCGGCCTCAAAACGTCTCCAAACGGAATACCAACAAACTGAAACCTCAATCATGTTTGCTACTGCAAGACTGCGCAAAGAATTCCGTTGTCGCGCCCGGCGTGCCTCACTCCCTTCGATATGCCAGTCCCACAAACTGCGGTCTCAACAAACACATCCAGGCGTATGCAACCACAGCAACTCGCAAGCTGGTACCTCTTTCGAGCCCCTTCTCCTCAATACTCAGTGCAGCGTCGACCACCTCGAAACAGTGGCGCGGAAACACTGGCAAACAGTGCTATGTTTGAAAAAAATCATCAGTAAGTTTCTTCACTTAACCGTATAACGAGACAGAAATGTCATGTTCTTAGCCCATGGCATTCACGTCTGTCCACAGTAATTTCATACGTGCTACCAAACACGTTTCGCAAACGGCACGGGATCTTGCCTGCTCAGATTTCGTCACTAGAAGCGGATCTTGGGGTCCCCGCTTCGAGTGGCGAGGAGAAACGCCACACCCTTGGCGTTCTGACCAAGGGAGTGACTGTAGCTACTTAATACAACTAAGTGAACATATGTTAAACGTTTATAACGCGCAGATGCGCTTCATCCGCTCAATTTGTTGGCGGTATGAAGCACTTCTTCCCCTCGATCTCTGCGGGATGTCGAAGTAGAAAAGTCAAAATACTGCACTCCTAATGTGTTGTCCGTGATCAATATTGTTAACTAATGTGTTGTCCGTGATCAATATTGTTAACCATGCAAAGATTAACAATACTGTAGGACAGAATCTTTTCATTTTGAGATTTGACCTAATGAGCGTTCCATCAAGGCAGCGCCACTGTCCCCCTAGCGGGCACCGGGGGGACGTTGGCACGCCGTGCGACCAAACCGCGGCAAGACCGGATATTATGTCCGTCTGTTTTGCTAAACAGGCTATCCTGACGGGTAGTGAAAGAGCGCGCCGCCGGATTTTGACAATACGCCACGTAGGATACTCCGAAGCGGTCAAAGATAATGGAATACATGCAGTAATTCAGAATATGCAGATAAATCAGGCTATGGCAACCTAAGAACTCGATTTCTGGGGCAAAGACGCCATATGCGGTCTCTGGGTTTTTATACTTAATGTGACTGTAAAATATGGACCTAAAACGCCGTATGACGGGGCATACAAGGCTACACACGAAGCAATTCACAGTGTGAAACACACATATGATTACCGTGATATACACACACGATCCGTTCCGAACGACCACGCACAAGTTCGGCTTCGAAATGTTATTTTCTAAGGGTACCCGTTATTTTAATTACACTCTGGCTTACTACAAAGCGACTTGCATGCACCAAGGGTACCCGTTATCGAAACAACTGTATATCTACATGCATGTGTTCATAACGCGACATGTATTACGCGTGTACGAATAGTCACGTGGTGCATGCTACTATGCTATGAATGCAATGTGCAGCGACCTTTGCTCATACATACAGTATGTGTGTTTCACGCTGTGAATCGCTTCGTGGGTGGCCTTGTATGCCCCGTCGCGCCGGGACAAACGTCGTGATGATCACGGTCTGATTTAATTATCGGATGCCTCTATTGCTTGGTACAAATCGCACAGTGTGTGGTGGTAAGCCAGAGTGAATACTATAATAGGGTTACCATGATATCTGCATCGATACATATGTTATAGTATTCATATCAAGGTATGTCTTACGCAAGGTCGACTTTACACAAAACTTTCGAAAATATTTTCATTCGACAAACGTGTCACTCAAACCAATCTAAACATATTGCGCGCTCCGGGTATACAATTGACCCAGGCATTGAAAAGTTATGGCCGATACCACTCGGTTACCTCCCATACTTAACCATACTTAAGCGCATACTTAAATCGCATTTATCTCACGATCTAGAAAATCGGAAGTTTTGTGTAAAGTCGACCTTGCGTAAGACATACCTTGATATGTATATTATATTCAATTCAGCCTTGCATGCCCTATTTGCACTGGGATACACCTCATGTAATACTTTGAGGTATGCATTAAGCTATAGTATGTCAGCTACCAGGTGCAAAGTGGATAATTACATACTATGAAAGTCACGCGTTATATGGTGCTTCAAATATTGTGTATTGTGTGATGAAGGCGTAATCATGCTGTACTGCATAATATGCAAACGTGAGATATCATATCACTCCAAAAACACCATCACGTCACATACAAATGTATTGACATGACGCCGTATATCAGAGGCATCTAGGATCACCCAGACTGTGACAAACACGACGCTTAACCCGCCGCGACGGGGCCTACGAGACTTGTGCAGCGCGGCACAATATCATGTGATTAACATATGATGCATTCACGGCATGTATCCATACATCGAAGCTCTCACCGTGCAGAAATGCAGTAACCAACCCACGTCGTGAGATATAGTCATGGGGACTATAAACCCCACACCCTGAATAAGGGTGTCTTATTTTCGTTTTCATTTACTTTTAGTGCAGAAGACGCGCCTCACAATTCTCCGCTCACATG
This sequence comes from Cymbomonas tetramitiformis, assembly GCA_001247695.2. Classification (NCBI taxonomy): domain Eukaryota; kingdom Viridiplantae; phylum Chlorophyta; class Pyramimonadophyceae; order Pyramimonadales; family Pyramimonadaceae; genus Cymbomonas; species Cymbomonas tetramitiformis. The sequence continues at coordinate 7,761 of LGRX02035643.1, read as the reverse complement.
TCCCTGTGGCTGGCCTGCACGGGACATAATCACCTCGTGTCATGCCCGAGGTTATTCTCATTAGCTCTACCTTACTACATCGGCCCCGCAAAGCAGTGCCCATTTCTTTTGCACGAATGCCGGACTGACTACGGCTTGCACTGCACTAGATTAATTTGTAACACACACAAAAAAGATTCCACACAGCTCATCATGTTCTGCTGATGATATATATATGTTACGGCATGCATGAGCGCGCCGCGTGCACATGCACGTCGACTTTTTGGCATGGGCGCGCTTGCAGTTGGCATGAGCGCGCCTAGGCCGTTTGTGGGGGTTTGTAGGGGGGTGTAAGAGGTGGTGTATATGGGGTTGTGAGAGGCGGTGGCGGGGCATTACGAGGGGGGTGTAGGGGTGTGTTTGGGGGTGTGAGAGGCGGTGGCGGGCATTCGAGGGATGGAAGGGTGTGGTGGGGGGTGTGAGAGGTGGTGGCGGGGCATTATGAGGGGGTGTAGGGGTTTGTTTGGGGGCATACGTATACGTATGTGTGTTTCACGCTGTGAATCGCTTCGTGTGTAGCCTTGTATGCTCCGTCGCGCCGGGACGCGCGTCGTGATTATCACGGTCTGATTTAACAATTGGATGCCTCTGTTGCTTGGCACAAATCGCACAATGCGTGCTGGTAAGCCAGAGTGAATACTATAATACATTTTATATTTTAGATGTGCAAGAAGATCATCTTCAGTATATTCCAATAGCTATTGCTAGCATTTTTCAGCCGAGCCGAGACATTCATTATTTTGGTTGTACAATGCACTTCACTTCCTGTGCTGATATTATCACTGGGGAGTGGTTTAAAACGTCACGTTTATTATCATGTTTGCCATATTTTAAAGCTTTATTGAATGCAATTACCACAATGACTTCACGTTGCTGTTGCACACAATGCAGGCTCTTGCTCACCCTTCTGTGGCCGATGCTGCTATAGCCATTATCCGCTCAAATGCCCCCATCCTCTATGCTCGGTCGACAATCGTGGCACTCGCAGACATAGTTGCTCCTTGTGAGGAGAGATGTTTCCCAACGGAAAGTGAAGGCCTGCCGGCAGAGGATGCCACTGACAAACTGCATCAAAGTTTATTGGCGTGTCTTACATTCTGGACCCTCTCCATTCGATTGTCGCGGGATACCCATTTCTTCAGTAAAAATTCCCGTGCCGATCATGATGATACAACCAGATATGCGGCAGACATCAACCAATACATCACTATCGCAAGCACGTCAGAAACAGCCGCGCCACTTCAGCTGCTATATCTTGATGTGGACTTACTGTGCCGTCTCATATTACAAGCCGGTTCCTCTGCTGCTATCATGGTAAGCGCGTGCTGATTTACCATGTTGATCGGTTTGCAGTGACTTTTAAATACACATCATATCCACTTTGTTTACTGTCGATCAGATATTGAATACAATAATATACTCTACATGACCACATCCTTATAGTTACAAATTTGGCCATGGCTCACAAATCCACTCATCCACCAATCATAATTCCGTGGCCATATTGGCTGGATGGAGCCGCGGAGATTTCATTAGAGGTGCGGATTACTTCATCTAGAATATACCGGAGGCACATATTAATTAATCAATTGATAACCAACCCTATTGTATCACCGTAGCTGGGACGAACCGCGTATGGGCTGCCAAAACATAACACTATATATCATCTAATATTTAATCACTTGTCTCTGTGTTTCATTAATTGTGCTACGATTATTATCAAAGGGGTTATTACTCAAACACCACACTTACTTACCACGTGCACAAAAAATAGATTATTTATTGAGAATATATGCTATGTTCAACCTAAGGTTTCAATAAGCTCAGTCACACACAGAGTACCACCCACAACTGCTAAGAGCCGGCAACATGCATTTCCATAAGGTGGATTGCATAGAGCTCCTCATGACCGCTGGAAAATGACATTGGTATATGCAGGCATTTTTATGATTGCGCATAAGCTTGTGTCAGCATGTTTGTTCAACATCTCGCCAAGCAATGCAAAATGACGGTACTCTTCACGGCATATCTACCATTCCAACTTGTTTTAAATCCATCATGATTAGTATACAATGCATGAAGGAACCCACTTTTGAATTACGGCGATTCAAATACAAATCATAATGTTACAACAAAACAAGCTATGTGTCATACTGTACTGCAGCTGAGTACAGCATGCTGATTGTGCAAAAGCTTTATGATTGTGTGTAGCATATTGCATTTACACCATCCAGAACAATGATAAAGTGGTCGATGATGTCTGCAGGGATAAAAGGATGTTGCATGAATGAATGAATGAATGAATCATGCATCATGTGTAGCTCAAGCATAATAGGCACAGAACGTGAACAACCACGCCAATGCTAAGCAGCTCTCGCCTTCTATGCCTCAGGCGCTCTTGATCCTCCTTGAGATGATGGAGTCGGCCCGTGACCCAGCTCATGCCGCCTCTGCGGCAGCCTGCTCCATGCGACAGAAGCTTTCCAACACAAGCACGGCGACACTGCTGCTTGCTGCACTCCAGAACAGTGTTCAACGAAACAAGCCACGCTTGATGGAAATGGCCGCCCGATGTTTTGTGAGCCTTTTAGAGAATACACATCATTTGCTGCCACCTCCTCAACACAGCATCCTCGTGAAAAGGTGTGTCACATGTGAATTTTGCCAACTCTTAAATACACAATGCATCGGCTGTAGGATGCAGAAAATACATATTCTTGAAATATTTTTTGGCTAATTCCGTGGGCCACGTCCCGCTCAAAGCCACGTACCCTCAAAGCACCGCCAGCACACTACAGATGAGCACCGTGCCCAGAGAGGACCTAAGGGAACAGCCCTGGGAAACCATCTTCCCCCAACGCAACCGTGTGCATGGTGATATCTGCATGTGCCTTCATCGGTATGGAGCAGGCGCCTTTGTTGTCAGTACCCGCAATCCCGCATTTGCCCTCGTCGAGCCTCAGGCCGCTCAACCCGGAGTAGAGTCCAAGTTTCCCGACCTGCACCAACAACCGTGTGGCGGTGGCTGCCACCAGTGCCAGATCGTCCACGGAATTGAGGTTTTGCATGACGGCTGCTCGAAGCTGAATAAACAACCGCACCATCCCTTTTACAGTGTGAATAATGAGAGAGGAACGGGACATGGACTGAAGGCAACAATACAACTTTGATAGATGACACACCATTATTAGCTTCGATGAGGGGGTGCCTAGATGGCATGCAATGGAGGATTGCTGCATGTGTAGGGCCCCCAAGCAAGACCCATAGAAGCCAGTGCTGCGTACCTTAATCGTTTCAGCAAACAGTTAACGCTGATGGAATTATGTGTTTTTGCAAGCTTGAAGTGCATACTCTCTCTCTAAAAACGTTGATAAGAATCATAATGTGTGTAGCCTTGTATGCCCCTTCGCGCCAGGGCACGCGTCGTGAATATCACACAACCTGCTTTAATTATCGGATGCCTCTGTTGCTTGGTACAAATTTCACAATGCATGGTGGTAAGCCAGAGTGGATAATACAATTGATAAGAATCATCGTATTAACTATGGTGATGGGTGGATTGTGTCTGCGCATGTTGTCTCAGCCGATGGAACATCGTGGTCGTAGAGGAACTATGTTTGCAGCTTCCCTCCTGCAACATACTGGCCAGGCACCTATCTGCAAACGGCTTTAGCCGAGAAGAGCTCTCAGAAAACTTTCAGAACAGCCAACATAAATGCTGCTGCAATAACTGCATGGGAACTGAGGCAGCCTGCAACAGCGCCCCACAGAGCAACTCTCAGCAGGAAATAGATTACACACCCGGCTTGTTGAAGCTCAGCCGGGAGCTAGGTACACTCGTTGTGATTGGGATGTGAGAGAATACACAGAAGGCATACAATTTTGGAAAGAAAATAGAATTAAAAGAAAATTTGCACACTATTCACATACTGTTAGGTTATTGTTATAATCTCCCTCGGCTCTCTCTCTCTCTCTCTCTCTCTCTCTGTGTTTTCCCCTTTTTTCCCCGGTTGCATGTCTGCCTTGCTTCTGACGAGTCTATAAGTGCGCAAGTTTACATTGTTTGCGGTGTGATGCGTAAATTGACCCAATTAAACATCAACCCTGGTTTACCCAATGATCGCTCCACTCAATGTGCAGGAGTAGTTGCAACGTGATAATGTACGTTTTATAAACACACACACACACCAGTGGTTTTGGCACTGCCCATACTAGTTTTGTTACCTGCCGTAGGACTCTTCAGCAGGCTTCACAAACTGCACTAGCAATATGTGCTCCCGATACCGCAAATAGTCCTAGCTCTATTTTGTTCAAGTATATATTCACATTATCCGCGGATCAGGGAACTATGAGTGGTACCGATTTCAACATGTATAAATAAGAAAAACAGATCACAGAGACCATTAAGAATGTCGTTTTTAAAAATACATTTTTATCATGTCCATTTTTTGGATGAACAATTGCAATAGTGGTTCTCATAAAGGATTTGGGCACGCATCCGATCCAACCCATGCATTTAATCCAACATAGTAAATTCTACACGGCGGCCCGCAGGGATGCTAAAACATACACGTGGGTCCACCCCACGGGTCCTGTAGTCGACCTGTCGCTCTGCACAGTGGGCTCCACCCAGGGTGTTTCCTCCAACATCGAGTGCATACTGACATGAATTGCAATCGAATAATGATTTCTCATACTCCTCGGTGCAGGCTCCAGATATGATGCCAATTACACTCATAATCAGTCCACAATGAAAACATAGTCTATAGCTCTATACATTGCCCCCGATTAAGAATTGATAAGCAACACAACCGACCACGGGAATAAATATACATAATGGGATCACACAGTCGCGTCTCACAGAACATGGATCTTACGGGGATCAGCACTCTCCACATTTGGGATGCTGATGACCACTAGCGCCTGTGGAATATTGAAACAGCTTGAAGAGGGGGAGGTGCGTTTTAAAACCGATTACACAATTGAGTTAAATCACAGGAAGAAATCAATTTTCTCTTCCTTGCCCATGATGTGCAATTGCTGCAGGCAAACCGATCAACAGTGTTAAGTATCAGTCCAGTCTCTATCGCCTAGACTATGCGGAATGCCTCTCCCATCAACCTATGATACGCAAATGTAGCCTAACTTTATTCTTCAAGCAAGTGCCCTCGATTCCTATTTGCATGTACGGGGTGGAATTTGATAGTCGCGACAGAACATCTCATGGACCCCTCGAGTGGGCACCACACGCCCTGTCAAGAGGGTCTCCTTCTTCACCCAGTGTGCGCACCCTGCAAAAGCAAACCCCGAATTATCACGAGAGCTGCCATTCACAAGTGATACAATCCGCTCAGTCATGCACAATGTCATACCCAGCAGCCAGCATATCCTTAACAATCAAATACGTTCCCAGTCAAGGATAATATCTGAATGCGGGATCTTGATTCGAGAAAGCAATCCAGCTTAAATGCCAACAGCGAAAAAAAACAGAGAAAAAAACGTATGCCAAAAACACTTAATGCAGCCGGAAAGCGATCGGATAGAGGAAGTGCAGTGCTTTGTATTAAGCCAGAGTGTATTTAAATAGAGGAAGGGCAGTCACAATAGCGATCGTGGCTTGTGACATAAAGCCATACCACGCACACTCCAGATAAGAGGAGTAGCACAAAGCAGTCAATTAAGTGCGGGGCTAGACCAAGCAAGCCGCACTGATTCCGGGATGAAAGGCTTTCCACACTCATGTTGGGCCTTTGCGTGAGGTGCACTCCCGGGACCGGACGAAACTGCACCTTCAGGGTGACACTCAGAGCACCATGCCACTGGACGCATGACATCATTCATCAGCTTCTCAAAGATCCTGCAGACTCCCAACCCTCGTCTCTTATCATTCACCCGTGAAGGATTCGAGTCCCCTCACAATACCGCAACAGGAAGATGGATCACGCTCCGCTCTGCTTGGACCACAGGCGGCCGGGGCGGGCCCGCACGCATCCTCGGAGGCGTTGTTGAATCTACAGAAAGCCGCGCGCGCATTGGAGAGCTCCACGATCGGAACATGCTCCAAGCTTGCAAATGCCGTGTGGACGTCGTCATCACTTGCACCCTGTAAGCCTCTCCTCCCTTCCCGTCACGGTTCTATCACCTCTCTGCGTCTCTCCACATGGAGCCCCTCATCGGGGATTGTAGGCCACATCCCGGGCCAAGCTCTCCACCTGACACCACACACCTGATACCACACACCGGAGCTACTTGTGCCCGGGCCACGCTTTGCACCGGAGCCAGGGCTTCGCAGCCGCAGCCTGGGGCGCGCATTCCACCACACATACCAGCTTCCTCGTATGCAAGCCACATCTCCAACCACGCCCTGGCGAGTCGTAAAAAGCGTCGCGCAGTGATGGCACCCGAGCCGCTCGCCACCTCGCTCCCAGCTGCTGCTCCTGCACGTCTTGGTGTTCCCGGCACAGCTGGCACTTGCGCTCTGCGCGCTGAGCTGCGGGTAACACACCTCTGGCAGCTGAGGACCACTCCCTCCCAATTGGCCACGTGGCACCACCTCCATGCGAACGATCTTCGAGTCCCGCACCGCCTTGGGCACTCTCGCGTCCCTCAGATATGACTGCAGTCTCCCCCACACACATCCCTTAGGAAATGCAGGCGACGCCTCCGGAAGATCGACAGCACGTGGAGCATGCTGCACTGTCACCACGTGCATTGGGCACAGGGAGAGCATCTTCTACTGGTATCTGAGACCATAGAGCGCAGCGCAGGGCCGGGGCGAGGGCCGGGTGAGGAGGCACCTCCGTGCGGAACGGTACGCCGGCCTCCACCCATGCACTCGGGCTCAGGAAGTGGTCCAGCGGGCACTGCAGAGGCAAGAAGTCGCCCCCCTCCGCGCCTGTGCCCCCCCTCTACCTGCCTCATCATCGCCGGGTACCACCGAGGGACACAGTTCTAGCAGCTCTTGGATTCCTCTCACCTGGGTACTTGCACTTCGACTTGAAGATGTTATCGTGCCCGCCCCAAGTCTTGTCACAGTAACAAGTGAGCTTCGGCAACAGCAGCACGCGCCCCGTTGCACGCGCCACCGCCAACGCCCCCCGAATACCCGAGAGGTGCGACTGAAGCGCGTTTAAGTGCGTGCCGAGGTCGCCTGTCCCAGCCGTCCGCCCTCCAAACTCCTCTTACACACCATCTGAACTGCCACGTGCGCTCCAACGAAGCAGCAAGGCACTGAACTCAACCGTGACCCTGAAACAGGTCGTGCCGTGTCCCGACTCCTCTCCGCTGCTTCCCTGCTTTTTGAGGATTGGGGCTTCTGGAAGCAGCCCCCTCGCCACGGGAGTCATGCGCACGCGTCGCACTGCATACGAGGGCCGGTACTAGCGCCACGCGTTCATAAGGCCCGCCCCGGCAGCAGTCATATCGTGTGTGAGGCCAGGAGTGTTGCGCCGCCATACTGCGAGGGACCCAGCGAGCACCAGCTAGATTGCATGCGAGGGGGATGCATTGCACGCCCGCGGTGAACACCTCTCAGATTACATGTGATGGATTTGGGCAGCACGCCCTTCTCAAAAGGGGCACCTAGCAGCACTGGTGAGCGAGCGAGCGGGAGAGAGGTGCAAGTGAGGGAACGGGCGCCAGGCCCGCAGTTCTGCTTTGCTACGAGGAACGCTGGAAGCAATGGCCAAATTTTGTTTGAAGCGGGGATCAGGGAACCTCGCC
>LGRX02035642.1:16349-55267 GCA_001247695.2 Cymbomonas tetramitiformis | reverse complement strand
TGAACACGCTTAGAAGGGGTCCCTCGGGCACCCCTGAAAGGCCTGTCACACCCCCCATATTTAGTCACGCTACCGCAGCCCATGTCAGACCCCACCGCATTTGCCCCCATCGCGCCCGTCTCAGCCGACAGCAAACGCCCCAACGATGACCCCCTTTTTCAGTAATTGTCATTCCCCCCTTCGGTCACGGTCCTACCCCAGTTCATTGTCCGCTCGAGCGCCCGGAGCATATCACGTTCACCCTCCAGCTCAGATCTCCCTCCCAGTTTGAATCATGCACAACGCCTCGCCAGGCGCTACATCGACGTCGCCGCGACCAGCCCGTGCCGATCCGAGAGCACCGCAGAGCGTCAAGCACGACATCACGCGAAGTGACATCACGACACGACCACACATGACGTCTCGGCAATGCATGACAGGGCAAACGCAAGCGCGCGTTGACACCAAACGCCGCTGTCACTGGGAACCAATGGTCACAGGGCATCCGAAACGACAATGGCATTCACGGACCTTCACTATGCTCGCTTGAGTATTTAGCTAGCTCTGCTTTCGAAAAGTTAGATCCGAACCTTTCAAAACCATTCCGCGGTATAGTGATATTTGCCTCTTGTGGCCTAGTATTAAATGTGATATTTGCATACATATACTTTGAATCCACATGAGAGCTTTGTCACTAGCAGTTTGTAAGAGTCTGGTTCGGATCCCCAGAGTGCCGTCACGCCACTCTGACGTATGTGCGAAGTCGTGACGTTGTGCTTGTTTTATCTGTGAATTGCCCCCTGTGTTGCTCGTTTGCCTTTCCGCTTTTCATGCTTCCATCTGAGCCTGAATTTACAGTCTGCGAGTGCAAGTTAGGCCCGCGCCCGTTTTGCGAATCCACGAGCCGGCGCGGCAGAAGCGCGTTGCCGCCTGGCACGTTTTACGTGGCATAGCTGTAGAAACGCATGTCACCGTTCCGCAGCACTGGAGATCCTCAGCTGTCCGAAAACATTCGCGAATTCACAACACGCTCGCGAATTCCCGCAGAGGGGCATTTTTCCCGTTGAGCGCCTAGCGGCGAGATAGCCCGAAGCTGCGTTTGTCATAAATTCACACCAGCGACGGCGAACCGTCTCAGGCACTCTCAGCGGTATTCACGCGTGTGCACGATGCGCCCGGCCTTTTGTGCGACATTTTGTACCATTTGCTATGCGAATTCGAACCTCGCAGGGCTTGCTTGCCGAGTATGCTCAAACCGGCATATATGACCGGCGTTTGGGAATGCACAACCGTAGCCGCGCCAACTCGAGCCGTGACACCTGAGTGTCGCTGTTTGACGAGGTTGTAGCCGCACCCATGTTTTTCCCTCAGTTTGTATGATGTTAACCTTTGTGAATTCGACCTGCGCAGGCTGTGGCAACGTTGAATTCCCCGAACGGACCTGTGTGACAGGTTGTGGGAATTCACGGCTTACGGCGCGCCAGCTCGAGTCCAAACACCCGACTGCAACCTTTCGACAGCATTGCAGCCGGATGTTTTTCCTTCAGTTTTCATTGTGTTTGTATTTGTGAATTCGACCCTTGTGGGCGTTGGCAGCGGTGAATTCCCCGACGAGCCTGTATGACAGGTTGTGGGAATTCATGGTTGGCGACGCGCCAGCTCGGGCCTGGAGTGAATGCCCAATTGCAAAGTGTTGTTTTGTTCTGCTGGAACGGTATCACCTAACAGGGTGCCGAACCTTTTCGTTCGTTCGAATATATTTAAAAAACTTGCCCTCCAATGCCACACCCACATCTCAAACCCAAAATCCCTCACAACACCCCACTCTCAACCACAGCAGAGATACACCGCCATTTCAGCACCCAGCAATACCCCAACGCCCCGCCAGCCCTTACATTGCCGCCCCTCGTTCATAATCGCGACACTAACACACACACACACGCGTGATTTTCAGGGTGTTACAGGGTGTTGCAAGTGCTGTAATAGTTTGGGCATATTTATCAATAGCTGAATAATTAGATCAGCGAAAAAAATGGAACCCAAATTTTCATTTTGAAATCATGCGTGTGAGTTTTTCACGCATTTAGTTACAGCCACTATGTAGACGAAGCGTCGGTGCCAGTCAACCAGACGTAGGCGTTGCTGTGCTTCTCGACAACCGGAGCCAGAACGTCGTAGAGCAAGCCGTTGACCTTGGCCACCACACGAGCCAGTGGGTCGTCGAGGTCAAAGGACGCCATCTCCAGCCCAATAAAGCCTATTGAACAATGGGTGGGAAGGATGTCATGACCAGGTCGTGACATCGTGACCCGAAATCGCGACGTCACATCGTCAAGGCGTGACGCAAGCGTCGTCGCTTTCGTTTCGCCGGCGATTTCTGGCGAAATCGTACCTGCTCGCTTCCAAGATTCGATCTTGCCTCGACTTCTGTTGATAACGCATAACCCTCTGAAACTCGACACTCTGCGCTACACATCGATTGGGGCATGCCCGCAGCGCTGGGGCATGCCCGTTGCGCTGCGGGCATGCCCCAAGTACGTATGCCCCAACGCTTGAAAACAAAAAATAACTTTTTCGCGCCTGTCTGCCTATTAACCCCTTAGTTGCCGGAGGAATTTCGGGGTTTTGAAAATTTTGGTTTATTTGCAATAACTTTGGCATAAGGGTCCTGCCTCAACTTTTGAAAATAGTGTCGGAAAGGTCTTCTCAAGGCGAATCACATGCAAACGTTAGAAATACATGACACTTGATACCGATGACGTGATTGTCAACTGAAAAATGTTGATGGATGTGCACATCGTTAACAATGTAAGCCCTAATATTGACCCTATACCTCCAGGTATAATCTTACCAAGTGCTCAACATGCGGTTAGGGCTACTTATATTATTAGGGGTTTGTAACACTATGACACATGTGCCCTAAATGCGACTCATTATGGTTAAGCTAAAATAGAGAGCGTCTGGGGAAATATTTAGAGCATCGTCGCAACATGGTTGCTCCCAAGTGCATGGCTGCACGCGGCTCGATAAGAGCTTTTCAAAACTGTCTTCAAAAGTGAATTTGAGTTATTTGTCGCCGAGAAAATCAGTTTTTAGGGCTTGTTGAGAATTCTCAACGTGTGGCAGCTAAGGGGTTAAATTTTTCTCGTGAAAATGCCTAGCGTTTCCCGTGACCCAGCTGAGTCTGCCGAAAGGTATATCGCAAAAGTCGAAAACCGCATCTGTGACGGCGTAGATGCCGACGGCTGCTGGCTTGTGGACCACTGCGTGGACTGTAAGTTCGACCCCATCTCAAGGAGAAAAGAAAGCCTGCGCTGTCGCAAAAAACATGATGGGCCCAACTGGTACATCTGCGTCTTCCCCGCTAACGGTCGTTGCTTGGTGGAGTACTGCGTGGATAAGACCCAGCATCTTGCCTGGTACGCTTCCTAACCCTTCTCCGATAATCTTCCTGCACACATTCTACACATTTGGGGAGTTTGGGAGTTTTGGGAGTTGGGGAGTTTTACAATGGGAGGCCCTGAAAAAATTGAAAATTTGACCGAATCTAGGGTTTAAGATTTTCCCGAGTGGAATGTAATTTCATTTAATTTTCCGGTTGTTTTAGGGTTTAAGAAATATTCCTGATATTCACGAAAAAAAATCATCTTTTTCAGCCTGAATTAAGGAAGGTTTATGGGGTTTTTTGTGTTAAGAAATCATAAATTCCCAATTGAACTTGTACAATATTTCACGCATTTTAAGCTTTTTTTTTTGAAAATCGGTAGGAAAATGATACTTTTTACGTCTGCTTTCATGAAATATTTTTTGGGGGGTTCATCGATGAACCAATATATATATTTTTTTAGTTTTATATGATTTTCAGGCCTTTTTGGGGTTTTTTAAAGATTTGAAAATTTTGGAAAAAAACCCAGATTTTTTCTACACTTTCAGGAATATCTTTGGTTGGCTTTGTTCCTATTTTATGGGGGTTGCCCCGTTTCCCCCCCTTATTTCAGGCATAAAACAGCCGACAACCGCTAGGTCACCAACTCCAGTTACGACGCGCGCCCGGACTTCTCTTGCTTCGCGAGAACTGCGAAGCTTTGGGGAAGGATTCCCCCTACGGCTTCAACTCCTTGTTCGACAACAAGGAATTCCAGCGTCTTAATCCGACACAAAGATATCAGGTACGGCCGAAGCCGGTCTTTATTTTATTATGTTATATGCAACCATCACGCCTAAAGACAAACACATGTCTCAGGTTTTCCTGAAGGTGAACGAGGACGTCAAGTTCTCCGTGAAGGACGAGAATGGCGAGCTCCACTTGAAGAAGAAGAAGCAATGCGCGAGTTTGGGCTTCGTCGGAACCACACGCGCGTTCACGGACTTGTGTTCGTTTGTGCTGCTTCGTCAAGAAGTCCGCTCACAGCTAGAGTTTCAAAGCTCTAAGGGCAAGGCGAAAAAAACTGAAGAGGCGTCCAAGTTCTTGGAGGACTTGAGCGCCGGAAAGTAAGTCCACCTACCACGGTTTGGTTAAAGCCGTGAACTATTTTTTTATGCGGACAGGTGATGGGTGTTAAACTTTTGTTTACAGGTACGATGGGACTTTCTTCGACGCCAACGAGACTTGCTCCAAGACCAGTAACTTGGCTCGCCTGAACCGGGATGTCGAGCCGAAAGTCGTGCAGGACTTGCTGAAGAAGCACAACGAGCTGGTTGAGTGGGAGGAGACTGCTGCGGAGGCTCAGGAGAGTGGCGTCAGGACCCTTGCGGAAGTTGCTGCTGGTGACACGGGTGGGGATGTTGAAGAGGAAAAGGAAGAGAAGCAGGAAGGTGCGTCGGATGGGGATGTTGATGACGAGGAAGGCGATGGGGATGAGGAGGTAGACAAGGGTAAGGAAGATGGTGAGGAACCGGATGGTGAGGAAGATGGTCAGGAGAAGAATGAGGAAGAGGAGGACGATGAGGAGGAGGATGCAAAGTTTGACTTTGAAAAGGAGTCGGAGGAGGTTCGTGAAACACGTGAAGATCGGAAGCGGAAGAGACAGGAAGTGGCGGATTGGTTTGCGGCGGAGGACGCGGGGCGACATGTCCCAAGAGGAAAGAAGCAGAAACAGGATCTAATTAAGAAGAGGGCGGACATGGGGAAGCTACGTCAAGAGTTGCAGGCCTTTGAGGAGGAGGACGCCGCTTACGCGGCTTGGATTTGCGACAAGGAGCGGCGTGAGTTGGATGAACAGAAACAGAAGGATGAGCATGCCATGGAGGACGGCCCGGCTCCCTGCCCGGAATGGATGAAGCCTTGGGTTGGGGTGTCGCGAGGGAACCCGGACTACGAAGGGTTGCGACAATGGAAGATGGCAGGCGGAACGCTCCGAAATGGAACGCGACAGAAGGCACCGGTGAAGGAGAGCATTGAAATTGGGCAGTTCTTGAAGATGAATGAGGAGGCGTTGAAGCCTGGTGTACGGCATCATGTGCACAATATTGTGTCCGTGGAGGTGCCGAAGGTAATACCGGTGAAGAACATGAAGACGACGCGGGGCACGAAGGTGAAGGATGAGAAGGTGGAGTACATCTTGGAGTTAATCCATCAACACGGACACGACGAGTCTGAGAAGTTGTTGGTGTTGACATCGGTTGCCATGAACTCCCAAGGCATCCCGCTGTTGCAGCTGTACTTCGGTGAAGCTCTCGGGGCCATGGACGTCATCACGCACAACGCGGCGGAAGATAAGTTTTGTGTGGCGGCGGTCATCACGGATGTTCCGTGGGGCCATGAGAGCAAGACCGGGTACAACACGAAGGTGGATTGGGATGCTTTCGCGGTGAAGGTGGACGAGCTGTGCGCGAACAACGATGGCATGTCTGAGGTTCATAAATACGCCGATCTGGGGAAGGTGGACGGAGACACCATTGTGTGTGCCTTAGGCGACAGTGAAGCCCTTCGAGCTTTGGAGGCGGGCTGGAAGGCGTTGAAGCATCCGGTATGATCAATGTAACACTTGTTGCTTTGAAGGCACCCTTTTATTTTTGCTTTTTGGTACGTTTCTGAAAGGGAGGGAAAAGGGGGGAAGGATCACAGGTGTACAAGACAATGCCGGGGTACATCGTGACGGAGGGGAACCGCAACAACGCGACTTTCACGAACACGCCAAAGTCCTTGGGACACCAGTACACGACTTTTGCACGGAAGCTGGAGGCTCCGAAGTTGGACTTCAAGACCGGCATCCAAACCAGGGGGCAGCAATGTAAGGACCTTTGCTTTGATTATTACCCGGTGAATTGTTGGACTGGAAACATTTTGCGTGCCCTAAGTTACCAAGAGGTGAAGGCTTTTGAGAAGGCCTTGGAAAGCCACCTGGCTGCGAGCTGGGAAGTCAGCTTCAGGCAATTGGATGAGGAGCAGAGGATGGAAATCGTTGAGAACGAGGTAGAACATCAGGCACGACCTTTCCAAGCCGTTCAAGTGCAGGATACCTTCAAGCACGATTGCGCCGTAGTGGGATGCTTGAAGGGCGGTAAGCCCTGCGAAGAGCATGGCAAGACCTTGGTGGTGGGACAGAAAAAGGTGGAGCTCATGGAGCTGTTGGTGGAGCGGTACACAACCGACATCGACATGGTGGTGTTGGACCCGTTCATGGGAAGTGGTGCGTGTCATTGTGGATGCATTGGTTTTGCCGCGAGGGACACGCCGGGGTATTGAATGATATTACGTGTGTCGCAGGAACCACTGGGATTGGAGCGCTTCGCATGGGACGCGCCTTCATCGGCGTGGAGATGAAGCGTGCAAACTTCATGAGCGCGGTGCACTATTTATCTCACGCGGTGTTCTGCTGCGCGAAGCGCCATGTGGGGGATCTTGGATTGGGTGAGCCGTACCGGAAGATGAAAGTGACAAACGTGAAGTAGAACATCGAAAGTTAGTGAAAGTTAGTTAGGGATCTTGGCGGGGAAAGAAGTATGTTTTGAACCTAACTGGGGGGCCGGCCACCCGGACTTGTGGTTAGTAGTGGTCCGCGAAAGCACGTGAAAAACCAATGGAGAACGTAGTTGGTCAATGCACGAAGACGAGTAGGCGATGGGGCGAAGGGCACAAGAAAAGGTGAAGTCGTGTTAAACTCCGGAGGCAAAACATGCGCGCCGGTAACTTTGTTTTGAATATTGATTTGAAGCTTTATATTTCATGTGATGCTAAGACCGAAAAGTTTATTTATAATCGATGACGGAAATATTTGCTTTAGCACATTTAGGGTGTAAGTTGAATCGGCGTGTTATAAATGTTTGTTTAATGGATGACGGCAAGCTTCGAGATGTGCACACACTCGTCCCGAACACTGCAAGAATAAACACTTACACACTTTTCTACGGCAAGAAAATAAGCACATAAAATATACCAGTCCACAATGACGACAACCTTTAATATACGAAAGACTAGTGGCTGAATGTAAAGTTTATCTACAAACCAAACACGGCTTACATTTTATACAAACAAATTCTTTAAATATTTCCAGTCTAAACAAACTATAATGTTCGCCTACGTCTCACATCGGCATGAGGTGCAAAGTTGCTCGAAATGTTCAGAGTTTCTGAACGGCCTAGAACAGTTACACCTCGGCTGATCCCAGCGGCGGGGACAAACGAGCATGATGAAAAGCGTCCAATGACAGCCCGGAGTCCCGCCAGGAAGGTCTGCTGGGACAATCATGGTCCGCGGCGTAGTCCACTCGTTACCAGCACGGTCGGGGTAGTCTCCTTCGCGCGCCATCAGTTCAAAAACTAAATGCGACCGGGTGCGACGGACGAAGCGCCAACTGGCGAACCCGGCGTCTCTTCTTCCACGTTCCATGTTGCGCACGTTGTAATGAGTCGAAAGGCGCCACTGCTCAAGCTGACAGTCGTTGCAGCGCAAGTGTTGAATGTGGTGGGTTGCAATCATCTCACGGTCATGAGGTCCGGCAACAAAGTAGTCAACAAACTTGTAAACGGAAGGCATGTTGTAGTGAGACTTTTAATTGTTCGGTGTAGGTTTTTAAGGGTTTGCGCGTTTAATGTTTTTAGTCCGCGTTTGTGCTTTATTTAAAAGAAGTCCTGGCGCGCGCCGTAAACTCGAGTTCGTGAGCTAGCGGTTGTAGGTTGTTTTATGCCTGGAATAAGATTAAAAAAAACGGGGCAAACCCAAAAAAAATAGGGACGAAGTCAACCAAAAATATTCCTGAAATTGCAAAAAAATCGGGGTTTTTTGAAGAAAATTCAAAAAATTTAGAAAAACCCCCCAAAAGGCCTGAAATTCATACAAAACTAGAAAAAATAAAAGGGGTTCATCGATGAACCCCCCAAAACATATTTCATAAAAATCAGACGTAAAAAGTATCATTTTGCTACCGAGTTTCGAAAAGATTTTGAAGCTTAAAAATGCGTGAAATATTGTACAAGTTCAATTGAAAATTTATGTTTTCTTAACACAAAAAAACCCATAAACTTTCCTTAATTCAGGCTGAATAAGATGATTTTTTAGTGAAAATCAGGAATATTTCTTAAACCCTAAAACAACCGAAAAATTAAATAAAATTACATTCAACTCGGGAAAATCTTAAACCCTAGATTCGGTCAAAATTTCAATTTTTTCAGGGCCTCCCATTGTAAAACTCCCCAACTCCCAAAACTCCCAAACTCCCCAATTGCGTTTGGTGCCTGCACACAGCATGCACGCTTATCGCGCGTTGTTTTATGGCAGGATCAAGTCGCGCGATGAAGACACCGGGCTCTACACCGTTCAGGACGCCACCCCCCCATACGCGTTCCATGAACGCGTTACTCTGGAGTGTCATTTCTCCCAGGGGAAGGGCACCTTCCTCGTTCACTGCGGCAGCAGATTGGACGAGGAAGGCTTCAAGCGCAGCGAGGAGGTTGCTGGGTTTTCCCTCCTTCCCAAGGTGGTGCACCCAGCCGCTGGTAAGCTTCTTTCGCCAACGCGTGACCCTTATCTTTTTCCCCGAACTTTATTTATTTATTTTATCTTGTCTTCTGCAGCTGCAGGCCCTCCTCCTCGGGATGCTGGCGCATCCGCAGTGCCAGCCTCCACCAAACGTTCGCGTGATGAAGGTTCGCCCTTTTCTCCTTATGTCTCATACCTGACGTATGCCCCATGCCCTACTGCAGACCGGTTCTTTATTTATCTAGACATCGTTCACCGATTCCCCTCTTGTCTTCTGCAGGTGCAGGCCCTCCTCCTCCTCGGGATGCTGGCGCATCCGCGGTGCCAGCATGGGGCAGGAAGAAACCTCGGGCTTCGCATGTTGCAGGTTCGCCCTCTTCTCCGTATGTCTCAAACCTGACGCATGCCCCATGCACCACTCCTGACCGTATGCCCCATGCCCCACAGAAAAACCCTATGTCCCAAGCCCCATTGCTAACTGTATGCCCCATGCCCCACAGAAAAGACCGTATGCCCCATGCCCCGGCACACCGTATGCCCCATATTCCCGGCTGCTGTATGCCCCCATGCCCAAGCAACCCATGCGCCCCATGCCCCATATACGGGCCACTCTTTACCACCACAGGCACACCATGTGCCCCATGCCCCATGCCCCCGCTTACTTGCACACCGTATGCCCCATGCCCCATGCCCCATGCTTACTTGCACACCATACGTATGCCTTATGCCCCATGCCCCCACTTTTCGTATGTCCCATGCCCCATGCCCCATGCACCATGTTTTATTTACACCATGCTACCCCCATGCCCCCATGCCCCATGCTACACACACCGTGTGCCCCTGTGCAACACCACCTTTGCCCCATGCCCCCATGCTTGCACGCACACCGTATGCCCCATGCCCCATGCCCCACGGCACACCGTATGCCCCATGCCCCCATGCCCCACTGCACACCGTATGCTTATGTCTCATGCCCCATTCCCCCTTCCACATGCCCCCGGCACACTTTTTGTACCCATGCCCCATGCCCCATGCCCCAACGTACACCACGTATGCCTCATGCCCCCACTTGCGCACACCGTATGCCCCATGTCCCTTGCCCCAACTATTATTGTTTGCCCCATGCACATGCCCCATACCCTATGCCCCATACCGTTTGACAAGCACTAGTATTGTGTGTGTGTGTGTGTGTGCGCCCAGGACCAGGACCTTCGCGACCGCAAAAGCATGTGTCATGGGCAGACCAACCATCCCAGGCCCAGGCCCAGCAACAATACCAGGACCAGGCGACGCAGGCAGAGGAAGCCACGCAGGCGCCACAGGAAGCCACGCGGGCGACCCAGGCGACGCAGACAGAGGAGGATCTGGCGGGAGACGCGGCGGCAGCGGGACAGCAGCGAGACCCAGCGAGAAGCGAGCGCCCCGGGGCCCGGCGACGAGACCCCGCGCGAGAAGCGGCAGCAGAGGCAAAGCAGCAGCGAGGAAGCACCAGCAGGGACAGCGCGGGACCGAGCGGCAGGAGCCACCGACGGAACCCAGCAGCCCGGGGGACCACCAACGGCCGAGGAACGAAAGCGGGGGCCCAGCTGGCGGACAGCGGCCCGAGAAACGCAGCCGGAGACCAGCCCAGCGGAGACAGCGAAAGCGAGGGAGCGCAGCAGCAACAGCAGCAGTCGAAGCAGCCTCCACGTCATACACCCGCCGCTGCACCGAAGCCGCTGCACCGAAGAAGCAGGCTGTTTTTGGCCGGATAGGCTTGTCATTATCGAGATATGCCCCGAGACGTATGCTCCAATGCTCCATGCCCCCATATGATTTACTTCGTCGTGTGTGCCACAAATCAAATGCTGATATGGTCATCTCGCTGTAAATAGCAGGGTCTCGTGGCTGGAGCAAAACAGCCCACGTGTGTGCAAAAGGAACCCGCCGAGGAGCTCTTTGCTGACGATGACCTACGCGCCCACTACCGCCACATGCAGCCACTCCCGTGGAAAAGGTGAGCCCATGCCCCATGCCCCATGCCCCATTCCCCATGCCCCACACACACCGTATGTCCCATGCCCCATACCCCATGCCCCATGACCCACCGCACACCGTATGCCCCATGCCCCATGCCCCATGACCCATGACCCACTGCACACCGTAGACTACTTTCAATATATATATATATATAGGGAGTACTCATAGTATACACCGACGAATTTCCGGAAGAACTAGTGGACGGTAATGGATAACCGCCGCTTGGAGGAGTAAATGTGGATACCGAAGGATAGTTAACGGCGCCACTACTCATTGGTTTCATTTGACAACGTCTCTCGGGCATCGCTCTATTTAACATCGCTTCCGATTTTAGAAACTCGGTAAATTGGATGTCGTCCGCAAATGTTGAAGTTTCGGGGAGAGCGTATGCAGAGACAATTGGGTGTCGTAGACGAATGTGACCTTGTGTTAAATGGTCCGTGTGACGAGATGCAAATTAATACAATTTATTCATTTGTTGTTCATCGTTTAATAAGTTGCCCCGTTTATCTCTCATCGTTGGAATGGCTGTGGTTGACATTGCTTGTCGAGTTTTGGTGGGTGTATAAAAGGTCGCAGCATCAGATTCATTTCGGAGAAATGACTTAAACTCGTCCATCAAGTTGTGCCGATTGAGCCAACTTATTCCTTCCGATGGTGTCGTTATTGTTTTTGAAATGACTTTTAAATTATCGATTTCCGTTTTACTTTTGAATTCTCCAAATAATGTTCGCCTCTCAATTGGCGTCATATTGTCAATCTTATTTAACACAAAATGTTTATTGTTTTCTAATAGCGGGTTGAACTTGGGTTCGGTATAATCTATAATCGGTTTGCCGTTGATTAGTATTCCGTCATCGAAATTCGGGACCGAAGGTGCATATCCGCCAGATTTTTGTGCAAACCTTTGTGTTTGTTTTAGTAATTTTTCATGACTTATAGGTGTTATTCCAAGAGCATTTGCTTCCATTTGCCTACATAAAGCCGCGTTTTTACGTTTACTTAAAGTTGAACGTAGCATATGATTTGTATTATTAATATATAGCATAACATATTATATAACATTAAAATGGGCACCAGAAAGGAATGGATAGAGAAACTTCGCTCGTGCGCAAATGAGTATCAAAAAGGGAAAACTACTAAAATTGTCAATAGGTCTCCATCTAAACTAAAATTGCCTAGCATAAACAACACAAAAGCACCTATACGACCACAGTATAATTTGTTGCCGGATGGACAATCACGAGCGATTGCGAAGACAATATATTCCCTCGAGTCGCGAAGTTATTTGAGAAAACAAAAACAAATTTCAAATAGAATACGAGGAAAAAATAATCTAGTATGATATAATATAGACATATACTCTAGAATGAAATGCTCGTGTAAGAATAAGCAAACGAAGGCTAAAAGCTTGAAGAAAAATGCATTATATTATAAACCCTTGTATAGAAAGCGTTCAAAACGTATCTAGCTTATAAGATATATGGATATTTTCAATAATTCTTGCGATTTGCAAGCGTTCGGAAATGTGTTAGTAATGATAATTGCGGCAATCTTCGGTGGCATTCGAATAAGTCGTTGCAAATATATTGAAACTCCGTGTTGGAAATGCCAAAGAGAATTGGTCAATGAATCGGAATTGGCAACAAATGTGTAATTTCAATTTAGTTACACTCTAACTTGTGTCTTTTATAATCCATTTTTTGACACTCTCTCGAACAATAATACATCTTTTTGCATTTTGCACAACATTTAACTTTAACATTGACATTGCTACAATGATTGGCACACACTCTTTTTTCATTTTCAAAACCATATTCTTGTTCTTGCCAATCGGGAATTTCTTTATTCAAATACTCTATTACTTCGTTCGGTGGTTTTATACCTCCTTTTAAGCCCAAAATGCCTCTTCGCCAAACATACAATTGGTTTGCATATTTATTTTCAATGTCTCGCTCGGATTCCATACTTGATTTGTTTCAAGTTATGCTCATTGAAGAGCTCGTCTTAAAGTTAAAAAAGGATATGAGAGAATGTGAGAGAATGTCTTATTAGGGATCACTGTGTGAGCGATAGGATAGCACGGCTATTATTGAACGATAACAGCACGCGCAAAGTATGTGTGGGTATGAGTGCAGACGCTTCTCCCGAAGTGCTGCTGTAGCTCAATGCGGCTGATCGAATAAGCCATGTGATACCCGCATGCTTGTTCAGTTCATGCTTGAAGCGAAGACATCGTCTTCTCAGAACACTTCGGTTCTTCAAGACTCATCTTGCTTTGCCATCTCAATGCCAGTACCTGGCCTTTCGATGACAGGTGTCACTCAAGGTGAGTGAATGACAAATGGTATGACTGTACATGTCATAGTCGACCGTACTGACGACTGTATGTCATTATAATATATGACATGACGCGACATGACATGACATGGTATGACATGTATGACATGTATGTCATCGGTCATAACCTTGACAGATCTCCCCTCTTGAAAGAGTTGTGACCTCACAATAAAGGGTGCATACCTTTGTATATGTCTTTGATGTCTTTGTTGTTGTGCTGGTACCAGTCTTCTTACACCGATGAGGCGTCCCTCAAGGTGTTTTAGGTTATTGGGGGGAACTGAGTCCACTTTAAACCCTCACCTTAGGTATTTAGCCTTACAGTTCTTAGGATGTAGCCCCCATGAATTGCGTATCGTATTTCAGAGTGAAGTTTCAAGGTATCTTCCGAGGTTTACGTTACGGATAAATATTTGCGCTTGCCGTCGACGCCTTTGCGAACGATGATCGACGATTTAACGAACGATTCTCGGCCTTATATAGTGCACCCAACCCTTCCTCCCCTCCTGAAGCTACTATGGAGGTTCACAGGCGGCATGGGGAGCCCGATTTTTGGGGCTTGTTTTAATGCAAACGGAGTGGCCCTGCTTAACGAGATTGGATTTATAATCCTGCACCCGGTCTGCTCAACTCCTCAATATTTGGTCCGGTACGCGCGCTTTGACGAACATTTCATAGAGTGGATTCGACAACGTACTAATGTGAAATTCGTTTTAGTTATGTGTGTCAAGCATAACTCAGGATCACAACTCCGTCCACCTCAGTATCCGGTAGCGCGGATTACTGGCCATAAGATCCGAATGACAAACCACGGTCTGGCAAAGGTAGCATAGCAGTTTTTCACAGATATTGGTACCCGCATATGTGCGTATCTGTGTAAGGGTATGATTTGTACAAGGCTCACTACACCTCAGCTAGGAAGGATCAATTCCCGCTCCTGTCATATCAATTTGATGCAGGGTAAAAATGTTAGGGATGTAACCCTGCAGTTCTCGGGATGCAGCCCTGCAGTTTTTGGGATGCAGCCCTGCAGTTCTTGGGATGCAGCCCTGATTATTATTCGATCGGCAATTATTGGCAAAAGTCATCAGCTATCAGCTTTTGACTCAGAAGCCACACTGTTATAGAAGCTGCGACCTATCGTGACCATATGCGGCAGTTATGCCTTCAGCATACGTAGACAATATGATTATGTGAAACTTATAATCCCACTTAAGTTGCATCATGATAAACTTATCCAGGTGTTAACAAGTGTTCAGGATTTGATAAGGGGTTGACGCCCCACAGGCCAAAGGTCATTGTCTCTTAAGGCTCGCCTCAAGTGTGCGGCTTTGAGGAGCAGCGTCTCGGCGAGGCACAGGCATGATGCTTCCTTGACCATGATGGAGCTGGAAATGAGAATGCTCAAGATATCCGAAGACAGGAAGGCTTTTTGTTGGCCAGAGTTGCTGTCTAGATGCTTAACCTCGATGGGGTTGCATTCGGATACAAACTGTGCAACCATTCATGTGACTTATGCATTGGTGTATGACTTTGATGAATTGTCTCTTGTCATGAACTTGGAAGGAATGATGGCGGGCAAATAGCTAGAGTGGCGGATATCACTCACTCGGCTTTGCTGTTATGGAATTCGATGCCCGAATGGCACAAATGACAATCCTTTGGCTTTGATGTTTCCCTTCAGACACTGGCAACAACTTGTGCACCAGCTTCTCTTAGATTTGGGGGGAAACCATGGATCAACAATTCATCAATCAAAACACATGTTACCAAGGCTGATTCAACGAATCCTTTAACTCTTGAAATTCAACAATCAGCATCTCAGGCTGTTGACGTCAAAGTAATGGTCGTAAGCTTACAATATAGCTTATTCACATTTTAAAAACCATTGTTCTCCTATGTCAGTGCCCTTCATATAATATGACAGAGCCGGAGAAATATGCATCTATGATTTCTTCATAATGAACTTCATGCGTCAGTAAGTCAAATAAAGACTTCATTTAATGCTTCAATCGGCATGATGTTGTGGGAGTCTACACTCTTGCTTCTTCTCTTCTTTACGGTTTCGGACTTATCTTATCTCTACTTATTAAACGGCCGCACGAGGTATGGTTTCGGTTGGTCTACTATCGGAATTCGGTTTCGTAATTCTTCCTAGTATGCTTTTGCTTTCAGTGCATGCTTTCACTACACAATATACAGCAGTTACGGCTCTTTACTTTTATGTTACAATTCTCAGTTCAGTTCTCATCTCCGAAACTGGTTACACTTAGAGTTCTTATACATTCAGGAACTCTTTCCATAACTCCACTGTACTGAGTACTCCGTACAACAGGCTAGGCACCTCACATCAACATCATTCTGATCGGTCCTACTGTACTCTGTACTGAGTACTCTTGCGTTTTGTACTTAGCCGTTTTTCTTGCTCTTGTGCTTGCCTCCTAGCACAACTCCCCCCCCCCTTAGGGAAGGTCACGTCCACGCTGACCACGTCGGACCAGTAAAGTTTTTATACAGATCTTCTACTGTTGCTCAGGATGATTATACAGGTCTCAGCCGCCTGTTGTCTGGGATGACATTACACTTCCCAAGACACACCGCAATAAGGAGATCAACCTCTTAAGCACAAGGGTCGGCCTCTCACCGGTCTGCCATCTGCACTACCAGGCTCCCCCAAGGCTCGAGATCTCACATCCATTACCACGCTCAAGGTTTCAAACCTTCCAACACGGTACACTTACAGGTGATGACAATAGGTTTGCCAATTACCTGACAGTTCTCGGGATGCCGGCCCGGAGGAAAGGTTTTAAACCCTTACCGCCTCCTCGGAATGCGTAGAGCTTTTACCCAGATCTCCAACTGCTGCCCGGTCGTGCCAGGTCCGGAGCCAATGCTCTCATGCAATGGATTATACAGATTTCCACCTGTTGCCTGGTCGTACCGAGGCTAGAGCCACTGCTCGGTTGGATAGATTATCCAGGTTCTCACCTGCCGCCTGGGCATACCGAGGCTAGAGCCACTGCTCAAATGGATTATACAGATTTCCACCTGTTGCCTGGCTGTGCCAAGGCTACAGCCACTGCTCTCTTGGATGAATTACTCAGGTTCTCACCTGCCGCCTGGTCTCGCCAAGGCTGGAGCCACAGCTCTTCCCGAAGCTCCCCAACGCTCTCAATCGCTAAGACCACTCGCGTCAGATTCCCATCCGCCCTCGGGTATGATCGTCACTTCGGCTCGTACTCCCGCTAACGCTATCGGTTCCGGTTCAAACTCGGGCAGGTCACTCTCAACAACAGCTGACTGGACTAAACCGCTCATCTCGCTTAGATCTTCCCTGACGAGCAGTTCAGACAGGAACGCATGCACCTCTTCATGTAAGGTCAGGTTGTGGAAAAGCTGTTTTAACAGTGCTGAAGGAATCCCATACAAATTCTCTCGCGCTCCCATGCCCTTCGCAAACACACCTCCGGCTCTCATCGCGCGCCCTCCCTGCGCGACTTTCTCGTGCCTACCGTATTGCCGGAAGAATTCGCAAGGCGTGTCGGAATCGCACACTCGCAGGGGTGTGCGCAACGGAACGTTGGTCCAGATGTGCGTGGGCTTTCTGTATGCGGTCCCGTATTTACAGTACGTGACGAGGTGCGGAGCTGGTAGATTGCTCATGCATCGACGCGTGTGCAAACCGTGGGGCTCTCTTCCCTTCGGGTTCTCAATGAAGTATGCTTCGGGCCTCAAGTACCGGATGATCTCCAATGTCCTACGAACTCGCCTGTCCGCAGCGCGCAAATCTCGGATGCCTACTGTCTTCGCCTGGCTGTACTCTGTACAAGGTGGGCTAGCCCAGACTACGTCGAAGTGTCCTGGTCTGAACTGTCGGTAGTCCCATCGCATGATATCCTCGCAATGTGTGGGGCCCCACTTGGGCTGAATGTCTACGGCAACTACTTCGCTGTTGGGAAATTGCTTAGTAAACTGCCTCTCGACTGACCCGGTCCCACAAAACAATACGAGAATTTTAGACTGGCCGACTGGCTCCTTCTCAAGTGCTGCGGCTCCGTTGACTGGCGGCAGGGTGCTCTGAGCAGATACTCTCGCGAAAGTTCCTACTTCCTCATCAAACCTCTCCTCTGGCACCCATGGCATTGCGCCGTCTACCTTGAGCTCCTCCGAAAGTGTGGTCCATATTGCTCCTGCGGATTCGTCGCGCCTCTTACGGACCCTAAGTTTCTCTCGCTCCACTCTCTTAGCCTCGATCCTCTCAAACTCCAACAACGCCCGGTTGGGAACGCCGGGCCTACCGGCACCGTCCCACTCCAGATCCTCTCGGGTCTTCCACTCGTTCTCACTGCGTGGCATTCCTGTCCACTTGACCAGGTACTCCGTCCACCTCCTGCCCTGACGCTGGCGCGTACGCGAACGCTCCACCCTCTCGACGTGGGTTTCCTTGCGTCCACTGACGTCCAACGGAGGAGGGGGAATCTCCTTAGCTCTCTCGACAAAGCGGCTACTCGACTCTACCGGCGAAAGCCGGTCCACGGTAAACACATCGTGCACTTTCCACTGCTTAGGCGTCTGCAACCTATAGGCCGACGGTGCGCCCCTATCGCTCGCGGGAAGGGCCATCTGCCTGTCGCTGTGAAAGACTTCCAGCACCCGAAGGGGTCCGAGGCGCTTCTTAAGCAATTTCTTGTGCAACCCGCGGTCGCCCGGCTGGGTGAGGTACGTGGCGTCTACCCAAACCTCATCACCTACTGCGTAACTCCTGGACCTTGTGACGCGCGTCGTACTGGGCGATCTGCTGCTGCTGAGCCAAGAGCAGCTTCTCCCTAGCGAGCTGCAACTGGCGAACAAATTGGCGGGCTGTCTCGTGGGCTGTACCCTTTTTTACTGCTGCGCCCCTCCCCCCCTTAGCTCGGCCTCTCCGTGATGCAAGTGCTGCCTCCACGAAGAAGTCTAGCTGAGAGGCCGGAGCGTGACCGTACGTTAGTTCAAAAGGGGTGAAGCCCGTGACGGCGGAACGAGAGTCATTGATGGCGTAATCGACCGGGGTACACCACAAATCCCAATCGTGCTGGTTGGCGTCGACACACGCGCGTGACATACGTTCGACCGTGTGGTTTGTGTGCTCTGCCTGCCCATCACCTTGTGGGTGGTACGGCGTGGTAGAGGCAATCTGGACTCCCATCAACCGATGTAGCTCGAGATGCATTTCATCTCTGAAGCGGGAGTCCCGATCACAGACGATCTTCATGGGGGCGCCATGCAAACGCCACACTTGGTCGAAATACATGCGCGCGATCTGAGCAGCCGAGCTGTCAGCGTAAAGCATGGGGACTACGTGCACCATCTTGGACAGTTTGTCCGTGAAGGTAGCAAACGCGTCGTACCCTCGCTCTGTGCGAGGCAGCCCAGTGACGAAGTCGATACAAACCACTTGCCATAGTCTTACTGGGACTTGCAGGGGGTTAAGCTGACCGTCTGGATACCCGTTGCGCGGCCGGGTCTGCTGGCACATGACGCAGGATTTGCACCAGTCGGTGACATCCTTGCTCATGCGTGGCCACCAAAAATGACGGGATACCCTGTCCAGTGTCTTATCCCTTTCTGTGTGCCCTGCTGCCGGGGACTCGTGTGCTTCGCGCATCACCAGCTCTCTGAGGGGGGAATCCTGAGCTAGCACCAGCTGATACCGCCCTTCTGCCACTCACCAAATCATGTCGTCTACCATGCGAAATGTGTCTGTCCTCTGATGTGGGGCTGCGATCAGTTCTTCTCTCAACGAACTGAGGTACGGGCTGCGTTCGTATTCCGCTTGCAAGGCGCGGACGAACTCATCAGCCTTCAGTGGTCCCGACGCTGCCCTGACCTTCGCTGCAACCCCTGTAGTGACTAAAGGCTCGTCGGGTTCCGTCTCACTGTCCTTTCGCGCAGGGGGCGCTCGGGGCTTTGCCCTGCTGGCTGCTGGGGCCCAAACCAGAAGGACCGGCCAGCGCAGCGGGGGCCGACCTCCATCAGGGAGACTCGAAGAGGTGGTTGGGACGACCTTTTTCGTCCTTCATATCAAAGACTTTGACCGGATGAAGCCCATATTTGGGGTGAATCAACCGCCTCCAGGGAGCGGCATAGTCTGGTAGAAGGAACATCGCCGAGGTGTTTTCCGGATCGGCGCGCCACTCAGCAAGGAAATGCCGAAGAATTCTTTCTATCAAGTCCGAATCCTTCGTGTAAGGGGGGTTACACCAAACGTGTTTCCCGCGCCACTTTTCCTTCAAGCAGTCGGTCCAATAGGTGTCAACCTGCCGGTTAACGCCCATGGAGTCGCAACACGCGTCAACGTCAAACATCCCGTACTGGGCCGCTATCTCCTCAAAGCGCTCCCTGATCAGCTTCCAGTCCTGGCGATCTACGACCTGGTCGTAGTGGGAGCTACCTTCTGGGGGCTTAACGGGCTCAGGTGCCTCTCCGGCTGCCTTCGGATGACTCTGGGTCTCAGGATGGGGGAACTCGTCGGTCCCCGGTGCTCCTCTTGCTGCCTCCGGGTGACTCTGGACTTCTGCTGCGGCCTGTTCCCTAGCTCGGTCTGCTCTGGTCATGACTGCTAGCGATTCGGCATCCCTTAAGGACTTCTCGCCTACTGCTAGGGTGGCAGCTGCGTCCAGCCAGAGGGCCGGCGTCTCTACCCATGTGAGCCCGTTCAGATGGGTGAGCTCACCAATGACCGGTGCCGGACTGGTGGGAGGGAAGGATTCGTCCTCGGAATCACTATACTCGAAGGTGGCGCCTAAGACAGAGGTAGGATCCTCGTCCTCTTCGGATCTATTGCCTTTCGGCTCAGAGTACCTGGGTCCATCTGTGGCGCGATCTACTGTCCCGAGGACAGAGGTAGGATCCTCGTCCTCTTCGGACCCCTTACCTTTCGGCTCGGAGTCTCTGGGCCCATCCGTGGCGCGATCCACTATCCCTTTTTCCTTCAAACCTTCCCTGGCTGACATTTCCTGATAGTCTGGTCGCCGGGACTGCGCATCCGGTACTACCAAACAGCGCCCTGGCACGTGCTCCATCTGATGGACTCCTACCTCTACCAAGTCCTCGTACCAGCGAGCCTGACGTCGGCTGAGCTCCCTAGCTGGGGCGAAGAGCCACTGGAAGGGTTTATGGTCCCCCATGAGCTTAAATGATGTAAAAATCAGATAATGTCTCCAGGTGACCGTGGTACAGTGATGGATGGCACAAAGCTCTCGTTCCCCAGCGTGATAGTTCTGCTCTGCGCTGGAGAACTGCCGGCTTTCAAAGGCCAAGGGCTGCAAGCCTCGTCCCTGATCCTGCATGAGTACACCCCCTAGTGCTACTCCACTGGCATCTGTCTGTACGAAGAAGGGTCTGGAACCGTCTGCTGCGCCCTTTTGATCGGGTAGGGCCAAGGCTGGGGAGGAAATCAAAGCAGTTTTCAGCTGTTTAAATGCTGCTTTTTCATTCTCGCCCCAGGTCCATTCCACTCCGGATTTGGTGAGGTCCTGCTTGGAATGGAACATCCATTTGCCACGATTCTTCGCATAGATTGTATTATGGAACTAGGTGGATGACATGGCACCTCGTTATCACTCACACGTTATGTGTACACATGTATATATGTGAACCACCCTCACCATACTTAAGGAAATCATGTTGAGGTACTGGGGTAATTTCATCTTGTTGACGGCTGCTGGGGTAATTTTCGGGCATGCGCCATGAACATGGCACCACTATCGACTTGATGTTACGAGTGGGCAACGACGTATCATGATGCATATAATTGAAAGAAAGTAGCAGATCCTTAATTTGAAGCTTTCAGAGCACTTTCCATAGAGCATACTTTTGTCACCTGCCAGCAGAGCACCCCTGCACTTTCCAGTAAGTGTTTTGCTCGATATCCGCTCGGTATCCTTATCCTGCTGTGGGCGGCATCCATCCCGATCCACCACATGCCCTAGGAACCGGACTGCTCGTTTGCACAATTTGACTTTCGACGTTTTAAGATAGACGGAATTCTTTCGACACGCCTCCAAGACCTGGCGGAGGTGGTCGAGATGTACCTCATGGGCGCTCTTACCCGGAACCTCAGCTGAGAAAATCATGATGTCATCTACAAATACCCTGCAAAAGGGTAGGTGCCCGAGATACTGGGTCATCATCCTTTGCCAGGTGCTTGGGGAGTTTGACAATCCCATGGGCATGACCAACCACTCGTACGCTCCAAAGTGCGTAGTCATTGCAGTTTTCTCCACGTCATCCGCTCCCATAGGGACCTGCCAAAATCCCCAAAGGGCATCCATCGTAGAGAAGACGGTAGCCCCTTGTAGGTCATCTAAGAGACTCTGCACATCCGGGAGGGGGTACTTATCCTTGATCGTGATCTCATTGATCTGTCTGTAGTCAATGACTAGACGCAACTCCTTGGGGTTACTTGGCTTGGGGACCATCAGCACGGGACAGCCCCACGGAGAGGCCGAGGGTCGTATGTACCCTTTGGCTAAGAGTTCATCTAGCTGTTGCCGGAGTTGCCGCAACTCCTCCTGCGACAACTTGTATCCTCGCCGGTGCAAGGGGTTCCCGTTCCAATCTGGCCGGAGCCGGATGCCGGCCTTGTATTCCCTTGACTGGACCGAGTCTGGCAGCTCTGTGCAAATGACATCTGCGAACTCCTTTTCCAGGTCCCTAAGCTGCTGCCAGATTTCCGGCGACACCGTCTCGTCTATCTCGTCCTCCGGCGGTTCCGGGGAGGCCTGATCTGCGGTCTGTGGAGCTGGCGGCGGGGTAGTGACTGGCGGGACGACTGGTACTGGCTGGTCTGTGGTCCGTGGAGCTGGCGGCGGGGTGGTGCTTGACGCGACGACTGGGGCCGACTGGTCTGTGGTTCGCGGAGCTGGCGGCGGGGTAGTGTCTGGCGGCACGACTGGTGCCGGGGCTCTCGACTTCTGCCTCTGAGGGCTCGGAACGGTGGGGACTTTTGGTCCCGGCGGCTGCCCAGCGGAGGGGCCACCTTCAGCACCAGGCTGACCGACTGCTGCGACCTGGTCACGCCAACGCACTCGCTTAAGCCGTGCTCGGGGTCGTCGCTCCGCGACCAGACCCTGGCCCTGCTGGAGCGCCGCGGCCGCCTGAGCGTGCCAGGTAGGTGGGTGGCTTCCCGGCTGCGTGATCCTCTATCGCCTGTCTACGCACCGCTGGCGGAAGCAACGCAAATGCTCCGTTCGCCTCCTGCTTGCTAGCGAAAACGCTGAGAGGGTCAGGGTGATCCCCGGCCTCGTCAACCGTACTCGCAAATCCCTTTGGCCTAATATCCTCGACCACCGCCCCTACTTTCCGCAAATGACACGCCCCTTCCACGTCACTGTAGCCGGACTCGGAGCTGTCCGAAACCAACCCTCCCGGCCCCTCAGACTCCTCTGCTCCGTCCGGCACCGTTGTGCTGGGGCGCACGCTGACTTCACTATCCTCGGACCCGGAGGAGGGTTCTGACGCTAGGCCTGCTACAACATCGTTGGGGGAATCCTCGTCGGAATCTCCCCCCCTTGTTGCAAGCCAACGCGCCAAAAGACCCATCGGGGCCGAGGTAGACAACGAAAGCTTGCTCCTCTTTGTTTCGGAGGGCCCGCAGGTCCCGACGAGCTCGACGTTGACTCAAAATGACTCCCTGTACCAGTGCCATTGCCGTGTCCTTGGAGCGACTGGGGTCCGGGGACCCCGGCGAACAGCCGGTGATGACGACCTCTTCCCTGCCCTTGGTGAACCGGACCGAACCCCAATTCTTATAATCCAGTGTAACTGGGGAAAGGTTTGCCAACCAAGGACCTCCTAAGATGACATCCACCTTGAGGTCAAGGGGCATCACCCGAAGCTCAACCTGCGGGCCGTACGCCCCCTTTGACGTTTCAGCAATGGAGTTCTGCATGGTTTGACTGTATATAGTCACGATTACCAAAACAAAACGATGATGCAACTTACTTGTTTTATTATTTGTCTTTATTATTTATTTGGGTTTTAGCTGTATTTCTAGCTTATCATCTTCCCCCCTCAAGGAAGTGTTTTGCTAGGCGGTTGTCAAGCGCCGTTTAAATACAACAGAGGTCCGACCTCTATGTGATGACGTGGAAGCTCTTATGAAGCTGGACAGCAGTTCTCGGGATGCAGCCCATTGCACCGAAGGTGCATCGCAGTCGTTGGGATGCAGCCCGAATTCACGTCATCAGCGTGGGTCATATAGTGCCCATGCATGTGCTGTATAAAATACAACACTACCCTCCAGCGGCGAAGTGGTTTGCTATTACCATCATCGTATGCTGTGGGATATCAAATATATGATCAGAGAGCATGGTAATATGTGTACCATGTTTGTCAATATCGGAGAGACTGTGTCTTCTTTAAACTCCTCATGACTATATGTATAATGGTGTTATACTGATGTCAACACCTTCTCTCTGAGTGATTTATTGATTTCAGATGTGATGTCGTGGCAGTCAACCTTGTCCGCTCGTACCGGGGGTTGTATGAAATATGTCCACGTCATCGGCACGAGTCATATTGTGTCCATGCATACGCGATCTTAGCGCAGGTCACAATACAGTGCCCGAGCATACGCGATTTTAGCGTAGGTCACATTGTGCCTCAATTTATTTCATCTGAGGAAATCTATTACTCATCTTTGTGAGTTTAGACAGCATTGTACTGATTGCAACGCTTTTTCTGATGATTTATATATCACAGATTATACCAAATGTGGTGATCAGTCCAGTGCAATATTTTGTCACCGGAATGTACAGGGATTGTGAATGATTGCAATCCAGCCGGAGGAATAATCTCAACAGCTGTTCTGTACTAATGAATTCATCGGAGTTATACTCATTTCGACGATTCGAAACCCATGTCATTTGTAGTGATGACAACTCATATGAATATATAGGGGTTTCCTCAGAATGCTTTTATGTGATGTCAACATATTATGAACAATTCACTTGCATCTTAGGACAAAGGAGTTACGCTTGGAAGGTTTTGCATGGTGGTCACCCAACAGTTATCAGCTGTTATTCGGGTGCCACATTCTGCCTTCAGTACTGGGACTATATCAACCAGTCCTACAGCGATGCACCTGTCCTTCCCACTCTTATGCACGGCAATAGTGCCAAAGTGTATCAGGTGGGATATATATATATATTATAACTATCTTCTTCTGATCCAATGAAGTGCTATTAAGCATGGTATCAGGTTATATGTTATATATATAGTTCAGCATTCCGCACTTACTCGAGGATGTAAATGCTGAGCAAGAGTCAACTTATAGTCATTGGGATGTAGTTTCCCATCCGAGTTTACACTTTGTTAGTGACGGTGGGTTTAACGTTGTACATATTTCAACGTTACTTGTGGATGCAGTGAGTGGTTTTATCAAAAGCAATCCATCATAAATCACCAGATCGGAATATAAAATGGATATGTGTGTGATATTTATATATATCTATGTTTGTACATGTATTATGTCTGTACATTATATAATGAGGTGTAAAATATATATATGGTTCCACCTTCTTCCCCCTTTCAAGGAAGTGTGAACTCCGCAGGCA
Source organism: Cymbomonas tetramitiformis (assembly GCA_001247695.2). NCBI lineage: Eukaryota > Viridiplantae > Chlorophyta > Pyramimonadophyceae > Pyramimonadales > Pyramimonadaceae > Cymbomonas > Cymbomonas tetramitiformis. The sequence goes on along the minus strand of LGRX02035642.1, from coordinate 30,412 downwards.
GTTGTCAAGTGTCTTAATACCTCATATGTGTAGCATGCTGTCCTTATAGGAAGCAGCTTATACAGTTCTAGGGTTGCTGCCCTACAGTCCTTGGGTTGTTGCCCTACAGTTTTTGGGTTGTTGCCCGATATATTGTCATGATTGTGCTGATTTCAGCATGACATAAATGCTAAACACAGAGTGTTTTGCTATTATATAGCGGCATTTCAGGGTGTGTAGTGTTACAGTGACCCTTATCACCCACAGTGACATTAGGGTGTTACTTGATATCAGTAACATTAAATTATGTCAAATTAAAGCAGTATGAACATTTTTTTGAAGAAATTGAAGCAAAACTGCATTTAATATGTCACTGTATATCACGTGGTATTTAGGAGGTATGTTACATTCCTGTAACGTACACGTGATTTAAAGGGTGTTACAGGGTGTTACAAGTGCTGTACTATTTTGGACATATTTTTCAATAGCTGAATAATTGGAGTAGCGAAAAAATCAAACCCAATTTTTCATTTTGAAATCATACGTGTGAGTTTTTCACGTATTTAGTTACAGCCACTATGTATACCCCTAGGTGTTACACACTAGATTTCTAGGGTGCTACATGAGATACGAATGTGCACATTATATTTTTCAGGTACCTTAATAGGTATAAAATGATATTCCGTGAAAAAATGGAGTCCGAATTTCAATTTTGAAATCTCCCGCAATGGGATTTTACCCATTTTTACCATTTCTGGCCACATATATATAATTATACTACAGTATATGTATAGCGGTGTGTGTGTAATGTGCAACTTACAGAACTCATGTAACTTATCTCACTTTTGCACATGATATTTTTCATGGCATTTTAGTGAAGATATATGATGGTCAACATGTGTGATTACACACACATATGGGTTTTGCTGATTGAAACCCATGGAAAGTTATGGTCCACTTCCCAATGATATATATACTGTATTTAGGTGTATCAACTTTAAGTGAGTCAGTCACTTAACACCTTAAGGGCGAATTGCCATACTGCTCATACTGATCCTGTTTTCCAGGATCTTGTTTTTCATGTTTTCGGCGATAATTAAAGTTCTAGACATCCATTTGCCACGATTCTTCGCATAGATTGTATTATGGAACTAGGTGGATGACATGGCACCGCGTTATCACTCACACGTTATGTGTACACATGTATATATGTGAACCACCCTCACCATACTTAAGGAAATCATGTTGAGGTACTGGGGTAATTTCATCTTGTTGACGGCTGCTGGGGTAATTTTCGGGCATGCGCCATGAACATGGCACCACTATCGACTTGATGTTACGAGTGGGCAACGACGTATCATGATGCATATAATTGAAAGAAAGTAGCAGATCCTTAATTTGAAGCTTTCAGAGCACTTTCCATAGAGCATACTTTTGTCACCTGCCAGCAGAGCACCCCTGCACTTTCCAGTAAGTGTTTTGCTCGATATATTGAGTTTGGTGGCCTTTGCGCTGCTGGGGGACCTTGCTCAAGTCACAAATATGGATACCGATACTTCATACATCGCAAGTAGTTGACTAGCGTAGACTTTATCGCGGCATTTGCGCTCATACTGATCCCATACTGCTCAAAACGAATTCGCCCTTAGGGTGTTAAGTGATAACTTGTCAGTAACCTATCATCTACTTGGGCATATGGCGGTGCACTGAAAGAGTATCAAGTGATATCTTTAGTTTCCAAGTAGATTAGACAAAGCTTGATAAATGAATCAAAGCAGTGTCACACACACACATGTGTGTGTGTGTTGTCTATAACAACCTCTATCAGATGTCAATGTGATTACTGATATGAGAGAGTTACATGCAATTTGAACTGATCAATACTGTATCAATTGTCAAAATACAATGCAATGTATAAGTTGTTGTTGCTCCAGCAATAGTGTGTGGGACGCATGGACAGTGCTCAACAGTGACCAGCTGTTATTTGAGCACTGTATACTGCCTTCGGGTCTGGAGATATCTCCATCCAGCCCTTCAGCATGTTGATTGATCCTGTCCCATATCTATCGCCATCACTTGACATCCAGCACGCACATGTGTTTGCTGGATGGTATCTATGTATTATGTGTTGATATGATACTTTACACTTATGAGTCAGTGTATTGTCAACTTACATAATAGTGTCAGTGACTTGATCATTACACTTAGGAGTCAGTGTAATGTCATTATGCTTAATGATGTCAGTGTTGTAACAATACATAAGTCACTGCATAGGTACTTTCTGATTTAGTACACTATGTGTGTGTGTGGGATATGTGCTACTACACACACACTTATGTATAGGTAATTGCTGATTTATTACACTATACCAAATTGATCTATCACATAAGATGATCTGTATACCACTAACAGCATGTAGCTAATATGATATATGTATCAACTTGGTTAGTGATGTAATCCTGCATATCTCATCGGCAGTGATGAGTTGCTTGGGTATATTTCACACATGGTTCCGGTGAGCATTCCTTTCAGTGATCGACAATAGAACAGTATACCCATCCCAAATCCTACGTCAGGGTATACTGAGCTAATTATTGTCTTAAGATCATGAAGAGGCACCTTACACCAAGTGGGTTCGTTTATAGTTTAGTCATGCACAGCAGGTATGCTATGTGATTTATTTTGCAACATCTGATGCACTGTTATATGTGACTATACATGCCAGCTGCTATCGTGATCAAGCTGGCTGCATAAATATATGCATATGTCAATGTATAACTGTATAGTCTATATGACAATGTATAGCTGAGACCCTTTTGCCACAAAGGAAAAATAGGGTGGGATGGACTTGCAAGAGATGCATATATCAACAGTGTCACTGGAAAAGGGAAAAAAGTCTACGGAAACCCACCCTTTGATGGTGGGGTCCTAAGGGAAGCATCTGCTGTTATGCAGACATTGTCCCGTGGCTTAGAGGCGGCCAGGACTTCGGAGGGATTCGAGGGAATCTGGATCCTGCCATTATCTCCAAAGAACCTCAAAAAGTGGACAGGAAAAGGTTTTAAGTTAATCTTCAAATACCCAAGGGGGACCATACCGTTCATCCCACATGATTACTGGTCAGGTAAAGGACCCTACACAATGCCAGGGGAGGGATGTTACAAAGATAAGTACTCAGATGTAGTCATAATGTCCATGGATAGTGAGAGCATGGGATGCCCCGTCAGTAAGAAACTTGATAATGAGAAACTGCAATACAAGCTGCTTCAATGGTTCATAAATGTAGTACCGTATAAAAAGATTGCCCCCAAATTGCTCAAAGAAACGGGCCTGCACCCGGATATGATTGAGCAAGCCCTTAGTGAGAGAGACTGTCTGTTGCCACCCCGATTATGCCCGTGGGTTGGGGGCAGGAATAATGTGGAGCAACGAAGCCAGTACCCTGGAGCACACTTGGATGGCGAGCACAGGAATGCAGGAGGAACCCCCTTCCTTAATGCGGTGGAGTGGCCGGAGGAACTTGCTCTCATGGGATACTTACCCGGAAGGCTTTGGCAAGGTGCTTAAAGGGATCGGGGTCCCACACCGTGGGGTGAAGACACTTTTGAAAAAACTGTCCAGGATGTGTAGGCGTCATGCAAGGGAAAGATGCATATTACATGAAACGGGAGTCCCACCTGAGAGTGGTACCATAGTACTAGAGGAAGCACCCAGCATCCAGGAACTTTGCACGAAAAATAGGAAAGAAACCGAGGTTGTAAATGCCGCAGGGGAAGTGCTAGGCAACTATGTGAACCCCCACCCTCCCCCCAGCCCCCATGGGGTTGGGGCCCCTTAGGGCCCCGGCCCTAAGGGGGCACCACCGGCCCAGGGGCCGGAGCACCCCTGGGCTTTTCTCACTTCATCACCACCACCGCCCACTCCGCCTCCATCTCCATCGTGCATCAGCTCCACGACCTGCTGATGTTTTTTCCGACGCTGGTGGCAGACACGCTCACATTAGTGCCTTGTCACCCATGCTTCCATGCTCTGTGGAATGCTTCCTGCCTTTGCAGACTGTCATGTATGAGGGGAACAGACTCAAGTAGATCGTTCCGAAGGCGTTGCCTTACTCATCGACGTAAATGTTATATATATATATATAATGTATAACAAAGTGGAATCAAACTGCATGGTATAGTTGCATAGTATAATGATGCATGGTACATCTTGCTGCATGCACTTGGTATATACTGAATGAATAGTATATACTGCAAGTGTGTGTGTGTGTGTGATAAGTGCTGCATGTATGGTAAGTACTGCACACACATATGATTGCACACACGTGTGATATTTGCTGCACACACTATGATATTTGCTGCACACACATATATGATCGCACAGCATCCACTTCATCTGATGTCATACTATGTGTGTGTGTGTGTGTGTGTGGTATGGTTACACACACAGCATGTGGTTCACACACACATGACTGCAAACTTGTATGTAAATCTGCCAGTGAATGAATATATATCATCTCTTATGTGCAAGCATCACAGATTTTGTATAGCATGCTGCATATATATATATATATATATACCATCATCGCGCGTCATCTGATCATGATGAATCTAGCAGGTGTATACATATCCTGTCAAGGTAAATCATAATGCGCGCAGACGAGTGATTTTTGCATCATCTGAAATGACGAGATTTTGATGCGTAATCTGCACTGAACAATATAGTGCTAGTAGGCGATTTATCAAAGTCAGCGACTATCAGCGACTTTGATGTGTGCGCTGCGAATGGCGAACATATCTGTCGCAGTTATGAGTGGCATATGGTACGAATGCCATTTCGCGTACGGATCATATTCTGATGATGATTTGATCATACTCGCGTCAGTTTGTCGCATATCGTACAAATTTGCGAATGATAGCAGCAGGGTAGATATCTTCCGCGGAGGTGACTCGGGCCGCATTGGGAATTTACTTCGGCCACATTTCGGCCCGTCTCGGCCCGAACCCAAAATTGCCCGCCGCAGGCGCAAAATTTTAATCTTAAGTATGACAATTTGTCAAAAATCGATAAAATCTAGGAAATTTATTGATTTTCCCCTCAATGCGACTCGGCCCATCCGCAACTTTTCCTTCGACCCGCCTTCGGCCCGGGCCTCCGTGACACGGCCCCGGGCCGGCCAATCCCAGGAAGATATCTTCCCTGGATAGCAGCGTATGTGTGCGATCTGTATGTGATATGCACACCTTGTCGCGTTGTTATCCTCTGACGGCGTATATGCGAGTAAATGCGTTTGCGACGATGTCTCCTCGCACACTCCTTTCGCTGTTTATTCCGCAGCGGTTGATATTATGCGCGATATGTCGTGTATGTGCGACTGCGGCGCCTGTATGTATACGCGATCCGCGAACCTGTTGCACACACAAAATACAATATCTCTACTGCTGCACTCACACTTGATGTGTCCTCGTTCGTCGCCTTGACGATTAGAATACCACTCTTAGGGATCGTTGTGTGAGCGATAGGATAGCACGGCTATTATTGAACGATAACAGCACGCGCAAAGTATGTGTGGGTATGAGTGCAGACGCTTCTCCCGAAGTGCTGCTGTAGCTCAATGCTACCTCATATACCGCAATGCCACCGCACCTCTCAAGTGCTACCACAATCGGGTTGTGAACCCGATGGCATTGGGTGAACAACAGTATCGGCTGATCGAATAAGCCATGTGATACCCGCATGCTTGTTCAGTTCATGCTTGAAGCGAAGACATCGTCTTCTCAGAACACTTCGGTTCTTCAAGACTCATCTTGCTTTGCCATCTCAATGCCAGTACCTGGCCTTTCGATGACAGGTGTCACTCAAGGTGAGTGAATGACAAATAATATGACTGTACATGTCATAGTCGACCGTACTGACGACTGTATGTCATTATAATATATGACATGACACGACATGACATGACATGGTATGACATGTATGACATGTATGACATGTATGACACGTATATCATCGGTCATAACTCTGACAGAATGTGAGAGAATGACATAAATTAACATAAATTTATTTAAATAAAAGGTAATGAGTACGTAGTAATGGGTTGTTTATACAAGTATATCAAAGGAAGAAAAGTATTTTTGTATAATAAGTTTTATGATTTAGAAAATGTTTTTTCAAATGCCCATTACTAGCTACCCAATACCCTATTCGTTTCAATATTAAATACGCATTTTTACCGAGATGACCGAGACGATGCTATTCCCGCGATTTATGACGTAATTCTCACGTAATGTCTTAAAACCCAAACCCCCAACCCTTAACCTGCTGTAATGGGGGTCGCTGGGGACCCCTCGCCGGATGTGACACCCCGTGTGTGTCACAGTCCTCTGTCTGTACTAGTACTCCGTACAGTACGGCTGTCACAGGTTTAGGGTTTCCGGCTTAAGCCGAGGACACTCAATCTAACTTGACTTCTTATGTTATCTTAAGTGTAAGCATTCTGAGTATCAACACCTCAATATATAGTCGGCACTATATATCCCACAGGTTATGGTGCGCCAGGCACCTTCCACTACTTTTGATTGCATGAGTGGCTAAGCCACTCCGCTTGGTGGGGCGTTGGGGACCCAATTTGATGTCGTGATTTTCGCAGTTGCGGTCGAGAGCTAGTTTACGGGCGGATTAAATTTGGTATCGCTGCAGCGTTCGCCTGCCTGGGATTAATTTGTATTGTCCGCGTTGGATCTTACTCGACTGAAACTTGATCAATTTTTTGTCGTGGGATTCCTTGGCCGCCGCGTCACGATCTTGCAATTTCACAGTTACGGCTTCCTTATTTATCCGTTCCGACACTGCATCTTACGGCTTTCGACCATCGCTTTTCTGTGTTCTTCGACATCGGCCCTCTACCCCAACGCCCCCACCTACTGGATTTTTATCATGAGCGTAAATTCTCACGTCACGCCTCCTTTGGGGGCCAACAACCGCATTAGACTTGACACGATTTTTTCACGCGACGTCGGGTCTCGCTATAGACCGACGCCAAATTCTCCTGGGCTTAATCTCACGGCTCCGGACCGGACCCGAGCTACGGCTGTCCAAAATTCCACTTGGGATGTTGACATCATCAAAAGGATCTCTCGCGACGCCTTGGGCTCCAAAGAGGACACCTTTCATGGAGATGAAGTACGCCGTAACACGCTCTGGACATCTATTGTCAAGTCCTTGCAGCGCGCGTTCGAGCAGAAGGACCCCAACAACGCCGCTCTTTTTGATTTGGCGGACACCCAAAAGGAGGTCAACGCCATCTTCAACGCCATCCTCTTCTCGACTTTGACATCGTTGACTTCTCCAAATTCACCCGCGCGGCGTTGGGTTGAGGCCTCGGGACGGGCTTCGCCTCAAGATGGCAAGCGTGCTCTTCTCGAGGTCACCAAGAGGCTAATCCCTCGCGTGGTTCGACCTCTTGGACATTACGAGGAGCTTTGCTCGATTTATTTCGACGACAAGAAGGACCCCGACCCCCTTATTCAGGATTTCGACGCATGCCTGACCGCTATTGGCAACGGCGCCTCTGGACCTCTCGACGACATGATGGCCAAGAAGCAACTTCTGGCTTCACTCGACCCCGGGTTCTACGACAAAGTGATTACCCCGCTTCGTCTCGACGTTGAGTTGGCCAAGGTCGAGCTCGAAGACATCTACGCCCACGTCCTCGAGATTTGGGATGCGAACGCCGGCAGGAGCAAGCACGTGCCCTTCGTGGACAAGTCCAACGTGCTGTACTCTGGTCTGCCGTCCGACGTTGACGTGAAGGCCCTGATCAAGGACTTTCAGTTCCACATCGACGCCGCCAACAAGGTGCTCGCCACGCTCTCCGACGAGAATGCGAACGACGAGCCAACAACGAGATGGTCGGCTCCGTCTACGGGCAAGCCTTCGGGCAAGCCAGGTGTGCATTTTCCCCCTTCCTCCTGGCGTGACCGCCAGAACCGTCGCGAGGATGGGAAGTACCATGGGCGGCAGCGCCAAATGAAGCACCGCTTCGCCGCTTCGCCCCTCCCCAAGGGCGGGAATTGGCCGCAAGACCGCCACCGCCGCAACGACAACAAGCATTTCGGCATGCACTCCGTGTCGTTCCACGTCGTCTCCAAGGCCTTCGTTCCGGAGTGTGTCCGATGCCCTCCGGGGTTTTGGCATGACTCCGCGAATTGCCCCACCGCGGACATCAAGTGCGACGAGTGCGTGATTGAGCAAGCCGACGACGCCGACGGCCTCGTGTCCGCCTTCCAGACCGCGTTCGACACTGAGGACGACACCGCCTTTGCTCGTCTCTGTGCTCAACATGAACATCCCTTGGTTCGGCAGGACGAGGACCCCTTCACGTTCTCCGAGAACATTGACGTGGGGCTCCGAGCACAGTACGCGGGATTGACGCCCTTCCAACCCTCACTCCTTGCTACCCGCGTGCACGAGGCACGCACCGCTCTCCGCGAGCTCAAGCAGGTGGCTGGTGGTGCTGAGTCCGACGCTCAGCACTTCCCGATGGTCCATTTCGGCTCGGCCACGCCCTCCGTGATCGACGAAGCCGTCGTAGAGCATGAGCCGGAGGTGGCGATCGAGACCGAGAGCGACTCGCTAATTTACCCGAAGCAATTCGCTGACGGTGAGCCGCCCTTCGAGCAGTCTTTTATGGACAGCATGTCTGTGCAATTGGGCTTCTTCGAGCCCGAGCCACAGGTCTCTCTTCAATCCTTCAACCCCCTGCCTCCGTACATTTCTTCCACGCATGATTCGGCCAGCGTGGCTGACACGGAGTCCGACGACGGGGACTCGCAAGATGCCGTCCCACCACCCGCTCCACGGGTTGGTGGTGTACGGACACCTTCAATCGGCGCATTCCTCACGGCAGCAGCTATCCCCGCTTTGTTTCTGTGCGTGAGCATCGCCATGATCGACACCGTCACCGCCACTGTACTTTGTGATGTGGAGATTGCTCCACCGTCGGTGGTGTACGGTGACTGCTCTGGTTATCGGAATGGCACAGTGGGCTACTTCACTGACCCCGACCTTCTGGACACTGGACCGACTGACTTCTACAACATCTTCAATCTGGACTCTGACGGCTTCGGCAACTACAATCTGGACTTCCAATTTGAGAACTACAACACCTACAATCTTTGTGAACTCTGCTCTGTGGACCACTTTAAAGGTGGCTAGAGTTACTGTCAGAAGCCTAGTAGCACAACTAGATCTGTATCACGGGCACAATAGCCTTCAGTGTGTAGTGCTAGCTAGAGATTTGGGACCGCCCTGGCCAAGAGCACAGGCCCCCACTAGCAATCTGTTTCCACCGCTTGAGATGGTGTGTTTTGTTTCACCTAACACTGCCTGTTCCACCCTAACTCTTCCTCCGTAATAGTACAGGGTGGTGTGCTGGATGTGACACCCCGTGTGTGTCACAGTCCTCTGTCTGTACTAGTACTCCGTACAGTACGGCTGTCACAGGTTCAGGGTTTCGGGCTTAAGCCGAGCGACACTCAATCTAACTTGACTTCTTATGTTATCTTAAGTGTAAGCATTCTGAGTATCAACACCTCAATATATAGTCGGCACTATATATCCCACACCCCCCATCGTCGAATAAATCGGCAAATTTTGATTTTTGTGACCCCTAGACACCCCCACATACCCCCTTATGACATTTCCGCGATTTATGACGTAATTCTCACGTAATTCCTTGAAACATAACCCTGAACCCTAAAACCTACTGGAATTTTGGGGGGTCAACGTAGGGGACCCCCCATCGTCGATTAAATCGGCAAATCTTATTTTTTGTGACCCCTAGACACCCCCACAGACCCCCCGATGACAGGGCTGTCATAATTTCAAATCGGATAGCCAAAGTTAGTCAATGATAGCCAATGATAGCCAAACTATAGAGTGCCACAGTCAACAAATCAACAATGCCAGGCGAGGGGTACTGTACAAGTAACAAGTAATCAACCCCGAGTAGTAGGCGACGTGTAATGTACCCCGAAAAATAGTTTGCGTAAACCAGAACGACAAAGAGAGCGCTGCATAGCTCCACCTCGAAGGGGGAAGAATATTTTAAAGTTAAAAGTATCGCGTGAGGTGAACTTCGCTTGTTCTCCATAGGTGCTAGGACTGGTATAAGTTTTCACCACTTCAAACGCAACGGTGAGCTAGACTGCATACTTTGGAGGTCACGGCTACTACGAGAGTCTTCGTAGTTCACACGTCCGATCGACGTCTTGCTGAGAGACTATGGACCACGACTGCACCACGTTAACCTGTGATGCATTCAAACACTTGAATTCGCCTTCTCGATTTGGAATTCGCCTTCTCGGTTGGTGGTGAAGTAAGTCTAAAATGAGCCGTCTTCCCTTCATCAGGTCGCGAACAAGTTTCCGAGGCATCCGGAATCGTCGAAGCGAAGAGGCGAAAGGCAGGTCCGCGGAATCAGCAAAAAACTCTTCCTTATCGAAGCTCACCGCCGTGCGTGGACTCCAAAGGTCCGATGCCGCTGTGCTTATTGGGCTTGGAGGGCTTTTGAATTATAAGTTAGGTTGTAAGACTTTGAATAGGTTGTGTGCTTCTGTGCCACACACATTGTTCCCTGAATTACAAACCCTACAGGAACCACGAACTTGTGACGCGTGGTAGAGTAATCTGATTTAGTTTGGCTGCCGGCCCTGCCTTTTCCAAATGAAGCGTGCTTTTTCATATAGGCGTATTTCTGACAGGCGTAACGGCTTCTTGCGGTTCTTCATTCGTGTGCCCGCGGAACCTTTGAAAGCCTTTGCCCGGGGTCGCTCGGAGATATCTCATTTATCCTTTTCTAAGCCTTTGAAGGATCACTTTTCCGCTAGCATCCTAGGCGCACCATAATGCGTTTCCACCGAGCTTTCGGATACTTCAAGTGACATCTCTCTCTCAAAATCTCCTAGTATCACAGTTGTTGTGTGTCACATGTATGTGTACGTGAGTCGCTGTCAGTGTCCATGCCAGCAGTACTTGCAGGAAAGGCTTTCGCATAGGGCGCGCTGGATAGGAAGGGAGAGCTCTGACAGTGTTCATGTGCATGACGCACGCCTGGGTTTCCCCTTTCAACTTAACCTCCGACCCATCTCGTAACGCTGCCGTTTGGTGTGTTCCGAGTCACAACGCCTCATGCCGGCTTCGATCCCTCCGCTTGCCTCACGCCAGTCAGTGTCCTGAGTCACCGACATTCCTCTCCGAGGCTAGACACTGTGTTTGTTCCCGCTGCGACTAGGGCTGAAGCGAAGGAACTAAGGTCCAGAATATTATTATTTTCTTCTTTTCTTTTCCATTTGACTAACTGCCTAGAAGGCGACAGCCCCTGGCAGCGCAGGGGAACAAAACCAGGCGTCACGCTTTTTTCGAGCAGCCTTCGGACAGTGTCGACTCTTAACAGAATCAGAGTTGAGGCCTCCTGGGGAACAGAACTATGCATCGCCCCTTGAATTAAATGCGCCAGCTGATGAGACTTATGCCGACACGAAGATACCACCTTTCCCCAAAACTCCAGCCATGAGTTTTCGTCCTCAGACTCCTATCCTGAGTAATACTGTTCACTCGAAAAACCTTTCAGCAACACCAAAAGGCAAGGCAAAGGCGCAGTCGGCGTCGACAGCGATCCCCCCCTCCGGGTCCAATGCTTGGTTTATCCTCAGGCCGCGAACCACTCGCCATAGGAAACCCACTTGCGCCTGTTCTACGCACGTCGTCTCTACCGGTCATACTGATTTCTGCGCGATAGTGTTGTTTTAGATTCCACGCACTTCACAAACGAACGTCGTCTTCACTGCTGCCGGCTGCTGTTGACGATAGAATCCTGGTGGTCCTATCCGACAGATGATCGACAAATAAAATCCGATGCGATGCTTGCACGGAGTTGATATTTACTGTGTGCCACTGGCTAACAGGTTGGTGCATTCATCGGATGAAGGCACTGCTGGTTCGTACTGCGCTGTTCATCTTTCTCTGTGGAATGCAGCTCACAGCTGTCGCATTCAACACAATCGAGAATCACCCAGAGTATCAAGATTGCTTAGCATCTGGATGCACTGAGCTGTAAGTACTTCTATGCATCGCAATCATCTCCAGCCGTGTGCTCCTGCAACAACATACATGGCATGCGGGAGGCAATGCATAAAACAATCAAGTAGGTGGTGAACATGCTGTTGGGAGTGAATTGTCTCGTTATTTATTTTTAGTTATGTACGAGTGACGACGGATGAGTGAGCAATGCATGATACGCTTGGCTAGGTTGTGGGTGCTGAATGTTGCAAGCATGGTGCGCCGCTGCTGATGCATCGATCTGGCCACAACGCGCATTGTCCTGGGAGGCAGCCATCGGCTGAGGTTCCTTTGGAATGCGTTATGAGGAGAATGGTGTGATGCCAGACAAGCAACATATGGGCTGTGCTAGCTGCCGTGTGGTGGTGCACGGCATGCTGCACCGTGTGCCGCACACATCCCCGCGAACGAAGTGCCGCTGTATCTGCGCCTGCCTCCTGCATGATTCATGGGAGGATGGCTTTATTTGTGTGTGTGCACATCCTGTGCCCGAGTCTCTCTGTGTCCATCACCAAATGCATGTATCAGCAGCGATGCGCGGGATAGCCCGATTGTGACACTGAAGACATGCCTACGATGCATGGGTGTGGCTAAGTGGGTAAGGGCGCACTTACGACACTATTTCCCTGCGCGGCACACCCTAAAAAGCAGCAGCCGGGCAGGGGATGGATGAGACTGGTGCACGGTGTATGTGGGTTGAGAGGTGGGTGCGGCGCGCAGTGTTAGGGTGTATGGAGTGAATCCTTTGATCCCGGGTATGGGTACATATTGCAGCTGATCTTGTGCGGCTTTCTGGTACCAAAGTAATCGGTCCAAGGATAAGCCACACAGGCGTGCCTTCCACGGCTTTACCTATAGGTTTGATTCCATCGTAGCTTTCGGAATAAGAGTTATGTTGAGGAAGGTCACACCCAACCGCACATCCTTCAGTGCAAGCATGTCAAGGGCACCTTTGACCCTCACGAGGGACCCCATCTCCTTGTTGGAAGTCTCCACGCACTGCACAGAATCCGGCGCAGCCTACCTGTGCCCCCACGCACTGCACAGAATCCGGCGCAGCCTACCTGTGCCTCCACGCACTGCACAGAATCCGGCGCAGCCTACCTGTGCCTCCACGCACTGCACAGAATCCGGCGCAGCCTACCTGTGCCTCCACGCACTGCACAGAATCCGGCGCAGCCTACCTGTGCCTCCACGCACTGCACAGAATCCGGCGCAGCCTACCTGTGCCTCCACGCACTGCACAGAATCCGGCGCAGCCTACCTGTGCCTCCACGCACTGCACAGAATCCGGCGCAGCCTACCTGTGCCTCCACGCACTGCACAGAATCCGGCGCAGCCTACCTGTGCCTCCACGCACTGCACAGAATCCGGCGCAGCCTACCTGTGCCTCCACGCACTGCACAGAATCCGGCGCAGCCTACCTGTGCCTCCGCGCACTGCACAGAATCCGGCGCAGCCTGTACCTCCGCGCATTGCACAGAATCCGGCGCAGCCTACCTGTGCCTCCACGCACTGCACAGAATCCGGCGCAGCCTACCTGTGCCTCCACGTACTGCACAGAATTCGGCGCAGCCTACCTGTGCCTCCGCGCACTGCACAGAATCCGGCGCAGCCTACCTGTGCCTCCGCGCACTGCACAGAATCCGGCGCAGCCAGTGCCTCCACGCACTGCACAGAATCCGGCGCAGCCTACCTGTGCCTCCACGCACTGCACAGAATCCGGCGCAGCCTACCTGTGCCTCCATGCACTGCACAGAATCCGGCGCAGCCTACCTGTGCCTCTACGCACTGCACGGAATCCGGCGCAGCCTACCTGTGCCTCCACGCACTGCACAGAATCCGGCGCAGCCTACCTGTGCCTCCACGCACTGCACAGAATCCGGCGCAGCCTACCTGTGCCTTCACGCATTGCACAGAATCCGGCGCAGCCTACCTGTGCCTCCACGCACTGCACGGAATCC
>LGRX02035642.1:0-15181 GCA_001247695.2 Cymbomonas tetramitiformis | reverse complement strand
GGCGCAGCCTACCTGTGCCTCCACGCACTGCACAGAATCCAGCGCAGCCTACCTGTGCCTCCATGCACTGCACAGAATCCGGCGCAGCCTACATGTGCCTCCGCGCAAGACTGCACAGAACTGGCGCAGCCTACCAGTGCCTCCATCAGCATTGCACAGAATCCGGCGCAGCCTACCTGCGCTCCACGTACTGCACGGAACTGGGCGCAGGCCTACCTGTGCTCTCCACGCACTGCACAGAATCCGCGCAGCCTACCTGTGCCTCCACGCACTGCACAGAACTGCGCAGCCTACCTGTGCCTCCACGCATTGCACAGAATCCAGCGCAGGTCACCTGTCCCTCCACGCATTGCACAGAATCCAGCGAGCCTACTGTGCCTCCACGCACTGCACAGCAGAATCCGCGCAGCCTACCTGTGCCTCCACGCATTGAACAGAATCCGCGCAGCCTACCTGTGCCTCCACGCACTGCACAGAATCCAGCGCAGCCTACCTGTGCCTCCATGCACTGCACAGAATCCGGCGCAGCCTACCTGTGCCTCCACACACTGCACAGAATCCGGCGCAGCCTCTGCCTTTGGATAATTTCACGGGTCCGTTCCTTTGGACCCTGTCACCAGCAGCAACTTGCTACCCCCAGCTAGCTGAAGCGTCATTCGAAACAGGTGCCTTGCAGAGCTGAGGAGGGAAGTATCACTGAAATTGCAATCTTTCATCAGCGATTCACATATTCTCCACGTGATCTGAGCTGCCTATGCGCTGACGTGGTAACTGAGCCCGTTTAATAAGCACGGGCCTGATCCGAGGCAGACACGCTGTACAAAGGGTGGTAATTAGTTCCGTAACCAATTCTGAAATCGATTTGATAAGTTTCGTTTCAAAAATCGATTTGATCACCTAACCCCCCCCGCTCTTAACAGTGGTGAATTTCCGAAGCGCATAAGTGATCAGCATGATTAATTAGTATTGTTTGTCTAAACTTAAAATCAATTTGATTGGTGTATACACTATTAATCCGATTAAGCATAAATCCTCTATTAATCGATTACCACCCTTGTGCTGTACACCATTCTGAAGAGCACAGAGTGCAGAGTCCAGCGCGCATGCCGCACACGTTGGTTGATCTTTGTGAGGCGCTGCTGTGTTCGTGCCTGGTGCGGACGCCGTGTGCATGATTGGTGGGGGAGGGTGCCGGTGTGTGCATATGCTCATCGATGAGCCCTTTCCGAATTCTCAAAGCAAAGATTGCGTTGTCAAACCCAATGAAAAGAGTTCATCAATGAAAGCTTTCAAATATTTGATCTGATAACTTAAATAGTCGGGCACGAAAAAGTAAAACCTTTCTCGCTTTCCGTTCGTCACGAGCGTAACGTGCGGTCTCAATGGCAGGAGGGAGGTAGGACCAGTGAGGGTGTGTGGCCTGCTGTGAGTGCCGCAGGCGGCTTTATGCAGTCATAGGGACGGGAAGCAGTGGCCATGTGAGACGTGAGAGCCTCCTGAGCGACCTCGGCTGCACGGCGGTGCGCTGCTGCTGAGTGGGGGTGGAGCGCTCCGCGTGTTGTGGCAGGCATCGGCTGAGGCTCCTGGGGAGTGCGTGAGGGCGGTGCTATAGTTGTAGGCAGCACATGCATGGGGTGCGCTGACTGTCCGGTGGCGGCAGGCGTGACACAATGAGGATGTGTGGCCTGCTGGGCGTGCCACAGGCGGCTTGATACCAACGGCCTGACAGGCACGGTGCCCACGAAGATGGGGGAGCTCACTCAGCTGACAATACTGTAAGTACCCCGAGGGCATGCAATCATAGGGACGGGAAGCAGTGGCCATGTGAGACGTGAGAGCCTCCTGAGCGGCCTTGGCTGCACGGCGGTGCGCTGCTGCTGAGCGGGGTTGCAACGCTCCGCGTGATGTGGCAGGCATCGGCTGAGGCTCCTGGGGAGTGCGTGAGGGCAGTGCTATAGTTGTAGGCAGCACCTGCATGGGGTGCGCTGGCTGTCTGGTCTTGGCGGCAGGCGTGGCACAGTGAGGATGTGTGGCCTGCTGGGCGTGCCACAGGCGGCTTTATGGCAACAGCCTGACAAGCACGGTGCCCACGGAAATGGGGGAGCTCACTCAGCTGACAGAAGTGTAAGTACCCCGAGGCATGCAGTCATAGGGACGGGAAGCAGTGGCCATGTGAGGCGTGAGAGCCTCCTGAGCGGCCTCGGCTGCACGACGGTGCGCTGCTGCTGAGCGGGGGTGCAACGCTCCGCTTGTTGTGGCACGCATCGGCTGAGGCTCCTGGGGAGTGCGTGAGGGGAGTGCTATAGTTGTAGGCAGCACCTGCATGGGGTGCGCTGACTGTCCGGTGGCGGCAGGCGTGACACAATGAGGATGTGTGGCCTGCTGGGCGTGCCACAGGCACCTTGATTCCAACAGCCTGACAGGCACGGTGCCCACGGAGATGGGGGCGCTTATTCAGCTGTCAACACTGTAAGTACCCCGAGGGCATGCAGTCATAGGGACGGGAAGCAGTGGCCATGTGAGGCGTGAGAGCCTCCTGAGCGGCCTCGGCTGCACGGCGGTGCGCTGCTGCTGAGCGGGGGTGGAGCGCTCCGCGTGTTGTGGCAGGCATCGGCTGAGGCTCCTGGGGAGTGCGTGAGGGCAGTGCTATAGTTGTAGGCAGCACATGCATGGGGTGCGCTGACTGTCCGGTGGCGGCAGGCGTGACACAATGAGGATGTGTGGCCTGCTGGGCGTGCCACAGGCACCTTGATTCCAACAGCCTGACAGGCACGGTGCCCACGGAGATGGGGGCGCTTATTCAGCTGTCATTTCTGTAAGTACCCCGAGGGCATGCAGTCATAGGGACGGGAAGCAGTGGCCATGTGAGGCGTGAGAGCCTCCTGAGCGGCCTCGGCTGCACGGCGGTGCGCTGCTGCTGAGCGGGGGTGCAACGCTCCGCGTGTTGTGGCAGGCATCGGCTGAGGCTCCTGGGGAGTGCGTGAGGGGAGTGCTATAGTTGTAGGCAGCACCTGCATGGGGTGCGCTGACTGTCCGGTGGCGGCAGGCGTGACACAATGAGGATGTGTGGCCTGCTGGGCGTGCCACAGGCGGCTTTATTCCAACAGCCTGACGGGCACGGTGCCCACGGAGATGGGGGCGCTTATTCAGCTGACAAGACTGTAAGTACCCCGAGGGCATGCAGTCATAGGGACGGGAAGCAGTGGCCATGTGAGGCGTGAGAGCCTCCTGCGCGACCTCGGCTGCACGGCGGTGCGCTGCTGCTGAGTGGGGGTGGAGCGCTCCGCGTGTTGTGGCAGGCATCGGCTGAGGCTCCTGGGGAGTGCGTGAGGGCAGTGCTATAGTTGTAGACAGCACATGCATGGGGTGCGCTGACTGTCCGGTGGCGGCAGGCGTGACACAATGAGGATGTGTGGCCTGCTGGGCGTGCCACAGGCGGCTTGATACCAACAGCCTGACAGGCACGGTGCCCACGGAGATGGGGGAGCTCACTCAGCTGACAAGACTGTAAGTACCCCGAGGGCATGCAGTCATAGGGAGGGGAAGCAGTGGCCATGTGAGACGTGAGAGCCTCCTGAGCGACCTCGGCTGCACGGCGGTGCGCTGCTGCTGAGTGGGGGTGCAACGCTCCGCGTATAGTGGCAGGCATCGGCTGAGGCTCCTGGGGAGTGCGTGAGGGCAGTGCTATAGTTGTAGGCAGCACCTGCATGGGGTGCGCTGACTGTCCGGTGGCGGCAGGCGTGACACAATGAGGATGTGTGGCCTGCTGGGCGTGCCACAGGTGGCTTTATTCCAACAGCCTGACAGGCACGGTGCCCACGGAGATGGGGGCGCTTATTCAGCTGTCAGATCTGTAAGTACCCCGAGGGCATGCAATCATAGGGACGGGAAGCAGTGGCCATGTGAGACGTGAGAGCCTCCTGAGCGGCCTCGGCTGCACGACGGCGCGCTGCTGTTGAGCGGGGGTGCAACGCTCCGCGTGTTGTGGCAGGCATCGGCTGAGGCTCCTGGGGAGTGCGTGAGGGCAGTGCTATAGTTGTAGGCAGCACCTGCATGGGGTGCGCTGGCTGTCTGGTCTTGGCGGCAGGCGTGACACAGTGAGGATGTGTGGCCTGATGGGCGTGCCACAGGCGGCTTGGTTCCAACAGCCTGACAAGCACGGTGCCCACGGAGATGGGGGAGCTCACTCAGCTGACAGAACTGTAAGTACCCCGAGGGCATGCAGTCATAAGGACGGGAAGCAGTGGCCATGTGAGGCGTGAGAGCCTCCTGCGCGGCCTCGGCTGCACGGCGGTGCGCTGCTGCTGAGTGGGGTTGCAACGCTCCGCTTGTTGTGGCAGGCATCGGCTGAGGCTCCTGGGGAGTGCGTGAGGGCAGTGCTATAGTTGTAGGCAGCACCTGCATGGGGTGCGCTGGCTGTCTGGTCTTGGCGGCAGGCGTGACACAATGAGGATGTGTGGCCTGCTGGGCGTGCCACAGGTGGCTTTATTCCAACAGCCTGACAGGCACGGTGCCCACGGAGATGGGGGAGCTCACTCAGCTGACAGAACTGTAAGTACCCCGAGGGCATGCAGTCATAGGGACGGGAAGCAGTGGCCATGTGAGGCGTGAGAGCCTCCTGAGCGGCCTCGGCTGCACGGCGGTGCGCTGCTGCTGAGTGGCGTTGCAACGCTCCGCTTGTTGTGGCAGGCATTGGCTGAGGCTCCTGGGGAGTGCGTGAGGGCAGTGCTGTAGTTGTAGGCAGCACATGCATGGGGTGCGCTGGCCATCTGGTCGTGGCGGCAGGCATGACACAATGAGGATGTGTGGGCTGCTGGGCGTGCCGCAGGTATCTTAATTCCAACAACCTGACAAGCACGGTGCCCACGGAGATGGGGGCGCTCACTCAGCTGATATGGCTGTAAGTACCCCGAGGGCATGCAGTGTGGGAGTCTCCACTTTCCAACTCTTCTTTTCTCCTATCTCCTTAATTATGTGATACCTAATGTTATACGACCGCACGAGTATGGTTTCGATACTACGGGTATTTAACTATTTGGGATATGCTTTCAATATCGGGTGTATGCTTTCAATACAAGGTAGCGGTTTCGGCTGTTTCTTTTTTCTTACACTTATTATCTTACTTTTCAGTTCACAGTTCAGTTGTCTTCTTCGAAGCTGGGAACACTTGAGTTCTTATGCATCTCGGAACTCAACTCGGAACTCAATTGTACTCTAGTCCGTACTTTGTACTATAATAACCACCATGTGCACCTTAACAATGTGAAGAGGAACAACGATTCTCATCGGTCAGAATCGCAGTTCGTATATTTCTCTTTTGCTCGAATCCTCATTTGCCAAAGGCAGGCACTGCAATACATTTCATTAAAAATGATTTTGTAAAGTGTTTTAAATGCATTTTGTGCATTACAATGCTTTCTAAATTCTACTTTTGATGATATGTCCATACTGTCTGTGCACGTCACCAAAAGGAAAGAGTCCTCTGGGTCGGGAGCGGTGGGAAGAGCAAAAGGCACAGAGCTGAACAGGCGTGTCGCTTCGTGGCTACTTGTACATCCTGTTTGTGTCACGGAGCTACATGTGTCATTCGGCTCTACTGCAGCAGGAGTCACGGATTCTGAAAGTCTGAAACCACAAAAAATTCTGTTGCACTCCAATTTGAACATTTCTCTTTTGCTCGAATCCTCATTTGCCATGAAACCAAAGATGAAACTTTGAGGCACACACAAGAAATCTGATCTCTGTCACTGTGACCATGTTAACCAAGCGAAGTAGTAGTCCATGTCTGTGTCCCTCAGAGCTGTCGGGTCGATGTAGTGTTGCACCGCCGAAGAGAACTGTGACCATCCTCCCAGGAAGCAAACTTTCTCCATTGTCACACCTACAGCTCTAGCACACGTTGTTGCGCCCTTCCGGGTGCTGTGCGCTGAGAAATGACCTCCTTCAGGAGGTCGGCAGTCCAGCTCGCTGAGAGCTAGACTAATCCAGTCGTTAGCCACGGAAGCCTTGAAGTTCTTCGGGTCCTCGGGTAGCAGCCAGTAGCTGTCAGGTTGAGTCTTCGCAGAAATGCTCCAAGCTGTGTCACGGTAGAACTCCCAGTGCTCGATCAGCTCCTTCAACAGAGCCACCCCCTTCCAGGGGATTGTAAGGCGTCGCTTCACTCGATGGTGTCGCCGACCCTTCTCCTTCAGCAGCACCACTGAGAACTCATCGTCGCCACATTGAACGTGCTGCCGTGACAACGAGGTCCCCGTGTCCGGTCTGCCGAAGGTCACGAAGGCCACCACCACGTAGGTCAAGGCTCGCAGTAGCTGCAGCTCCTCAGGCGATCTCGGATTGAACTTCAGCGCTGCTTCGTGCACTCTTCGTACGTGTGCTGCTGGCAGCCACGTCCGCTGGGTCTCGATGTTCTCCTCCTGCACGTCCAGCTCCGCCTGGATGGTAGCCATCCCCTTCACAGCTCGGGTCACAGAGCGCCCCTTCGCCGGTCCAGGGTGACCAAGGTCCTCGTGGTAGTTGTTGATGGCGGACAGGTACGGCTGTAATGATGCCGACTGGATGTTCCCGTCCTCCAACAGAGAGGCGATGTACAGTAACACAGTCGCCTCCGACGCTGGCAGCCACGGCCGTTGGTGCAGCTCACAAAATAAAATGAATCGCCGCGCCTTCGGTCCGTAGTTGCCCTTCGTCGTGTCCAGCAGTGCCTTTTGCTGCATCGACACCGCCAGTTCGGTGAGCCGGGAAGGTCCCAACTCACTCCTCCACCGCTCACAAAGTGAGCGCGTGAGAAAATTTTGTACAGCACCACCGCGCTTGTACTCTTCGTAGTCGCCTCCGCTGCTCCGCTCGGTGTTCTCGCCGTCCGCGTCTGTAGTCTCGTCCGTGCTGTTGATGATTTTGAAGTTCTCTTCGGACAAGTCTAGCGTCTCCTCGTCGCCGTCGTCGTACAGCACGTGCGCCTTTCCGTCCTCGTTGAACTCCTTCACCACGCCCGGGTAGAAGCAGTCATCGTCCTCCCAGAACACCTCGATTTTTGTACCCACGGTCACCTTGCTTGCTGTCGTACTCGTAGCAGAGCTTCTTCGTACTTCAGCAGCGTAGTAACTCACGGGCGCGCCTCGATGAAGAACATCACAGCGTCCCATTTTGAGGGCCCGAGCAGCTCGGACCCTCCCAGCCTGCTCGGAGTGAACAGGTCCCTGCGCCGTGGCATGATCACCACCTCGGTGGCCAGGGCTTCCAGCTCCCTGAACCAGGACTGTCCCGGCCAGTACGGAGCCACCACCGTAGCAGCGGCCCCCTCCTCCCGCAGCTTGTGCGCCACCTCGTCCAGCAGCGCCCACGGGGGGTTCACCCAATTGTTCTCCCCCCGCCAGTCGTACGTCAGAGAGTCCACACCTTCGCACTTCGGGTCTTTCCACGCAGCGTAGTACCGAGGAAGCTGCGCGGAGATCTCGGAAGCGAACCGGTCGACTGTGTAGGGCCCCCACTGCTTGTTGGCCCACACGAACCAGTCTCGATTCAGCCTCCAGTCGTCCAAATCCTCGCAACGCGAAAGGTTGTCGGCCCACACGTTGGCCTCGCTGCGGATGTACCGAGCCTGCAACTCGATGTCGTGCAGATCCAGCAGCAGCCAGAGTCTCCTCGTTCTCCTCATCAGGTCCGGGTTTCTGGAGGTGAAGTGTGACAGCATCGCCACCACCGCCTGGTTGTCGCAGTAGAGTCGTACGACCTTGCCCTCCAGCTCCTTCAAGAACGCCTGTACGGTCTTGTACACGGCCTCCAGCTCTAGGTGCGTAATGTGCCAGCAGCGCATCTCGTCTGGCCAGAAACCTCGCGCGGGGAACTTCAGGTTCAGCACTCCTCCCCACGCCGTCATCGAAGAGTCCGTGTGCACCTTCGCTCTCGTCGGGGATCTCCAGATCTTGCGTCCGTTCCACCTGCTCATCACAGGCAGCCTGGACCACCATTCTAAGTCCCCCCGAGCTGAACGTGAGATTTTTACCTTCGCTCCCCAGCTGCGTTTCTCCGCCAGCACGAAGTAGAGCTCCCGTAGGTAGAGCCGCGCCGCTGGTACTGCCAAGTACACGGATTGGCAGAGTCCCGTGAAGGACGCCAGTCTCCTGGCAGGAATCCACCTCCGATTTCTCGCTGCATCGCACAGGATCTCCTTCGCCTTGGCGTGGATTTTGTGCACCCGTCGTTCTGTCACACGGAATTGTCCCAGCTTCAGGTCCACCTCCAGCCCGAGGTGCTCCACCACCTGCGTTGGCTCCCAGTGGCCCTTCTTCTCGTTCCGCCGTAGGCCAAGTCGATGAAGCACCAGTTGAACTTTTTCTCGACGCAGAAAGCCTTCTCGCTGAGAGTCGACCAGCACCAGAAAATCGTCCATGTACGGTAGCACTCGCATTCCGCTGTGACGGTTCGCGTCCCCGCCAGCACCACCGGTCCTGCGACGGACTGACCATCGCTGTCGTACTGCGGAACCGTCCCGCAGTCTCTTGATTTCTCTGCGATCCTCCGCTGCCTGTGGCGAACGCAAAGCCTCCACCATCACGCGTACGAACTTGCAGAAAACTCTCGGAGAGTCGCTCCATCCGAACGGCATCGCTGAACATTGAAGCAGGTCCCCTTGCAGGTCGAACTGCATGAACTTCTGGAAGTCCGGGTGGATTCCCAGCGCGTGAAAACCGTCCTGGAGGTCGAAGCTGAAGCACCAGTCGCCCGGTTTTGCCAGTCTCCTTAGTTTCTTCAGCGTCTCCATCTTCACACGATTTTTTACACACCACTGGTTCAGCCATCGGAAGTCCACCACCAGTCTCCACTTGTTCGTACCCGGTTTCGGCACCAAAAAGCGCGCGAAACGTGAGATCTTCTCGTCGCTCTCGTCCAGGCCCCGTTCTCTAGCAGCCTCTCCTTCTCCGCGTCCAGCCACACCTGCTGCTGCCGCGTCGCATCCCTCAGTGACACCCCGTGGTCGAACGGAGGTGGAGGCCCGCGCTTCCACCTCAACTTCACCCCGTGAGTAATCCATTGCATCACCTCGGAACTGGCGCCCGCCGCGCGCCATGCTCCCCTCCGCTGTCTCACCCGCTGCTGCAAGGTGAGTTTCCCCCGTCCAGCGCCCGGAGAGGGCTGTTGCGCTGGAGGGGGTGGCGGCACGCACATCACGCATCGGCCGCGGGCTTTCCGCCCCGGCCCTTGTTGCCGCCTTTTTCGGTAGGCTTCGTACCGTCCTTCTCCTTGTTCTTACGCTCCTTCCAGCGATCACTGCGGTCCCGTGGATCTTTTGGAACCCGCGTTTCCGCGCTCGCCGCGTTCTTGGACGCAATGTTCAGCACTGCTCTGCCGCGGTTCTTGTCGAAGTCGTTCAGCCATTGCTGCAACACCTCGTCCGCCACCACGCCGTCCGCTGCCTGGTAGACCCTGTCCTCCACGAACTGCAGCTTCGCGCGTAGAGCTTCTTGTCCTCCCCGCTGCGAAGAACCCGGCTCCTGCTCCAGCTGCCCGCGCAGTTCCAGCATCGTCCAACGGTTGCACAGTAAAGCGTACACGCCGTGGACAGAGTTTGAAACCTCGTGGAAGTGTTTCAGTAAGTCTCTCAGTGCCAATCCTGAGTCCTCATGTTCGTCCAACGTCTGGTTGCACGCAATCACCACGTCGTGCAAGTAGGACAGCGCTGGAGCCAGCACCATGCACTCGTACTTCATGGAAGAGTTGGACTTCTTGGAGAGCGCGTCGTACGTCTTGTTGCCGTGTAGGTCGTACAACTGCGGCATCCTCGTTGCCAGTGTCGCCGGACGCGTTGGGAACGGGTTGACGGAGGCTGCTGGCACGTAGTCCAGCTTCTTCCTTCTCTCCAGGAGTTTCTCGGCGGACGTGGCTGCAGATTCCGGGTCAGAAGTCCCAGACTTCGCTGCCACCTTCGCTTCCAGCTCAACGTTGATTTGTGCTAGACGTTGATGATCGGCACGCAGCAGTCGATGATCTTCTGCCTGCTGCCTCTGCATCTCAAGCAGCTCACTTTGCTGCTTTTGCATCGTCAGAATTTGTTGTAACAGCACGTCCTGAGTGGACGGTGCTGCCGGGGAAGGGGAAGCCTGCCCGATGTCTGGCTTCGCCGGGAGGGGAGGGAAATCCTCTGTGGCCTTGCCCTTCGAAGAACCAGCCATTCTCTCTCCTTCAGAGGAGTAACAGTGAAGTCAATCGTACTTTCGTAGTCGCTGTGAAGCCGTCGTTTGAAGTCGTAACGCCGTCCCCGCGACTTCACTGTCAGATCTCCTGTCGTCGTTCGATCGCCGTCGTACAACCAAGTGGTCTAGTCACTACCTACTCTACTGTTTTACCGGTGAAACAGGTGAAGAAAATTACAAAATCGGATTTGCAGTGTGCCTCACAGAGCACCGTAGGTACCCGTGAAGTTCCTGTTTGCAAGAGCAAAAGGAACAGAGCTGAACAGGCGTGTCGCTTCGTGGCTACTTGTACATCCTGTTTGTGTCACGGAGCTACATGTGTCATTCGGCTCTACTGCAGCAGGAGTCACGGATTCTGAAAGTCTGAAACCACAAAAATTCTGTTGCACTCCAATTTGAACATTATTAGTAAGGTCCTCATTGTGGTACTATACTCCGTACTCGCACACGGCATTTTTGTACTTAGCCGTTTTTGCGCATTTACTTGCGTTTCGGGCTCTTGTGCTCGCCTCCTAGCACATGCAGTCATAGGGACGGGAAGCAGTGGCCATGTGAGGTGTGAGAGCCTCCTGAGCGGCCTCGGCTGCACGGCGGTGCGCTCCTGCTGAGTGGGGGTGGAGCGCTCCGCGTGTTGTGGCAGGCATCGGCTGAGGCTCCTGGGGAGTGCGTGAGGGCAGTGCTATAGTTGTAGGCAGCACCTGCATGGGGTGCGCTGACTGTCTGGTCTTGGCGGCAGGCATGACACAATGAGGATGTGTGGCCTGCTGGGCGTGCCACAGGTGGCTTGGTTCCAACAGCCTGACAGGCACGGTGCCCACGGAGATGGGGGCGCTTATTCAGCTGTCATTTCTGTAAGTACCCCGAGGGCATGCAGTCATAGGGACGGGAAGCAGTGGCCATGTGAGGCGTGAGAGCCTCCTGCGCGGCCTCGGCTGCACGACGGCGCGCTGCTGCTGAGCGGGGTTGCAACGCTCCGCGTGTTGTGGCAGGCATCGGCTGAGGCTCCTGGGGAGTGCGTGAGGGCAGTGCTATAGTTGTAGGCAGCACCTGCATGGGGTGCGCTGGCTGTCTGGTCTTGGCGGCAGGCGTGACACAATGAGGATGTGTGGCCTGCTGGGCGTGCCACAGGTGGCTTGAATCCAGCAGCCTGACAGGCACGGTGCCCACGGAGATGGGGGCGCTCACTCAGCTGACATGGCTGTAAGTACCCCGAGGGCATGCAATCATAGGGACGGGAAGCAGTGGCCATGTGAGGCGTGCGAGCCTCCTGAGCGGCCTCGATTGCACGACGGCGCACTGCTGCTGAGTGGGGTTGCAACGCTCCGCGTGTTGTGGCAGGCATCGGCTGAGGCTCCTGGGGAGTGCGTGAGGGCAGTGCTATAGTTGTAGGCAGCACCTGCATGGGGTGCGCTGACTGTCCGGTGGCGGCAGGCGTGACACAATGAGGATGTGTGGCCTGCTGGGCGTGCCACAGGCGGCTTGATTCCAACAGCCTGACAAGCACGGTGCCCACGGAGATGGGGGAGCTCACTCAGCTGAGAAGACTGTAAGTACTCCGAGGGCATGCAGTCATAGGGACGGGAAGCAGTGGCCATGTGAGGCGTGAGAGCCTCCTGCGCGGCCTCGCATGCACGGCGGTGCGCTGCTGCTGAGCGGGGTTGCAACGCTCCGCGTGTTGTGGCAGGCATCGGCTGAGGCTCCTGGGGAGTGCGTGAGGGCAGTGCTATAGTTGTAGACAGCACATGCATGGGGTGCGCTGGCTGTCTGGACACAATGAGGATGTGTGGCCTGATGGGCGTGCCACAGGCGGCTTGATTCCAACAGCCTGACAGGCACGGTGCCCACGGAGATGGGGGCGCTTATTCAGCTGTCAGAACTGTAAGTACCCCGAGGGCATGCAGTCATAGGGACGGGAAGCAGTGGCCATGTGAGGCGTGAGAGCCTCCTGAGCGGCCTCGGCTGCACGACGGCGCGCTGCTGTTGAGTGGTAGTGCAACTTATTCCTGAACCGAAATGCAAGCAGGGTCCACCAAGCAACGAACACTGCACGCAACGATGCTTGCTAGTTTCACTAGAAATTACATTTCTTTTGCACGGATCACTCATTTGCCAAAAGGCACACTGCCTGCCCCGAAGGGCCATCCATTACAAATAATAGCTTTTGTGTGACCGATGTTAACTAAGCTACCAGCCAGACTTACCAGAGTTAGTGAACAGAGTCTATTATGATGGATGTGATTTCTTTGAAATAAACCTCTGCAAAGTGAACAGAGATTCCTGGGTTGGATGGGTAGGGAAGGCAAAAGAACAGAGCTGAAGCTGATGTAGCTTCCCAGGCTTGTTGTCTAGTTTTTGTGTCACTGCACGTGACACGAACCGTCACTAGGGCTGCAAGCATGACATGGGCCATTGCTCTACACGTGGCAGACACCACTAGAATTCCAATGTGCTCCAATTCAAACATTTCTTTTGCACACGGATCACTCATTTGCCATGTCTCAGAGATTTATGTCGGCACTCTACTCTACTTTTCCTCTGGCGCTGTTGTCTGCTGCCACCCCGGTGTCAACCATCCGAAGTAGTAGACCATGCCGGAGTCTGCTACTGCTGTGGGGTCAATGTAGGCCTGTACCGCCGAAGACAGCTGGCTCCATTCCCCGAAGAAGCCCACCTTCTCCCTGCTCACCCCCACTGCACGTGCGCAGGTGGCTGCACCCTTCTTGGTGCTGTGGGTTGTGTAGTGCCCTCCTCTGGAGGCACACACTGCACGTGCCCCAAGGCACGCAATCCACTCGTTCGCATCAATGGTTGTTGAGCTGCTTCTTCTTGTCATCACACGGCAGCCTCTAGTAGCTGGCCGTGTCCGCTGTTGGTGGTGTTCTTGTCGAAGCACCCTGCAGCCAATTATCATCTCGAATCTGCTCCCACCGCCCGAGCAACTCGTGCAGCTCTGCCACCCCCCCCTCAGGGATGCAAAGTCTCCTCTTACCCAACAGGTGGTTCTTACCTTTCTCCTTCTCGAGCACGACCGCTGTCTCTGTCTGCGGTCTGCCAACGGTCACGAAAGACACGACCACGTACACACAGGCTCGGAAGAGCATTATTGTCCCGGCCAGTACGGTGCCACCACCGTTGCTGCAGCTCCCTTCTCCCGCAGCTTGTGAGCCACCTCGTCCAGCAGGCTCCACGGAGGATTCACCCAGTTGTGCTCCCTCCTCCAGTCGTACGTCAGCGAGTCCACTCCCTCGCAGCCCGGGTCGTGCCAGGCACTGTAGTACCTCGGCGGTTGCGCCGAGATCTCGGAAGCGAAGCGGTCCACGGAGTGCTTGCCCCACTGCGGCTCCTCCGCGTACTTGAACCAGCGCTCGTTGATCCTCCAGTCGTCGAGGTCCTTGTCCCTTGACAGCCGCTCTGCCCACTCGTTGGCCTCGCTGCGGATGTACCTCGCCTGCAGCTCGATGTCGTGCAAGTCGAGGAGCAACCAGAGCCTCCGAATACGTCGCATCAGCTCGGGGTTTCGTGACGTGAAGTGGGAGAGCATCGCCACCACTGCCTGGTTGTCGCAGTACAGTCGCACCACCTTTCCTTGCAACTCGGAGAGGAAAGATCTGACCGTCTTGTACACCGCCTCGAGCTCGAGGTGGGTGATGTGGAGTTGGCGGAGCTCGTCCGGCCAGAACCCACGTGCTTCCTTCTTCAGGTTCAGCACACCTCCCCATGCAAAGAGGGAGGAGTCGGTGTGCAGCTTCGCCCGCGTAGGACTTCGTCAGATTTCTCGCCCATTCCACCAACTTGTCGCCGGCAGTTTGGACCACCATTGAAGGTCTCCCCAGGCCTGCCTCGTCAGCTTGACCTTGGATCCCCAGTTCTTCTTCTTGCCCGGCACGAAGTAGAGCTCTCTGAGGTACACGCTGGCCGCCGGGACCGCCAAATACACTGACTGACAGAGTCCGTTAAAGCCCGCCAGCTCCCGAGCTTGCACCCATCGTTGCTCTCGAGCAGCTCGGCAGAGCAACGCCGTCGCCTTGGAGTGGATCTTCTTCAATCGCTTTTCCGTGACACGGAATAAGACCTCTTCGAAGTCCACCTCCAGACCCAAGTGCTCCCCCAGCTGTATCGGCTCCCAGTGACCCTTCTTCTCATTCCTGAAAAACCCGAGTCGAGATAGGAGCTTGGACAACCGACCTCTCTGCACGAAGGCATCGGCCTGCGTCTTGGTGATGACCAGAAAGTCGTCCATGTAAGGTGGCACCCTCGCTCCCGCCTGATCCGCGCCTCGTCGAAGTCCACCTTCTCGTCGCCTCACCGCCCAGCGTCGTCGTACTTCGTGTCCGTCTCTCAGCTTCTTTACTTCGTGCCGATCGCTCCCCGCTTGCGGAGAGCGAATCAACTCCACTAGTGTCTTCATCAACTTGACAAAGATCCGTGGTGAGTCCGACCATCCGAAGGGGAGTGCACCGCACTGGTATAGCACCCCGTGGATGTCGAACTGCATGAACTCCTGGAAGTCGGGGTCGATCCTCACTGCATGGTAGCCGTCCTTGAGGTAGAAGGAGAAGCACCGGTCGCCGTGGCTCGCTAGCTTCCGCAGCTTCTTCAGCGTCTCCATCTTGCACTTGGACTTCAGACAGAAGGTGTTGAGCCACCGAAAGTCCATCACCAGCCTCTAGGCGTTCGTACCCGGCTTCGGTACCAGGAATATCCGCGAAACGTGTTGACGCCGGCGTGCCCGTACCGATGCCCCAGACCGTAGAGAGCGGTCCGTCTCGTTGTCCAACCATGCCTGCTGCTCTGGAGTCAAATCCCGCAGAGAGATCAAATGTTGTTGTGTTCGCTTCGCGTAGAAGGCTGGGCGCTCGCAATAGACCAAAGGCTGTTGTGGTCGCTTCACGCAGGAGGCTGGGCACTCACAATAGAGCAAAGGCTGTTGTGTTCGCTTCGCGCAGGAGGCTGGGCGCTCACAATAGAGCAAAGGCTGTTGTGGTCGC